>PVIU01007685.1:0-89814 GCA_004026605.1 Ondatra zibethicus
TGTGTGTGTGTGTGTGTGTGTGTGTGTGTGTGTGTGTGTGTGTGTGTGTGTGTGTAAAAAGCCCTTCATATATCATCCTTGAACCAGGTCTCAGAAAGGATCCCATCCGTTCCCTGCCCTCTCATGTTGCTGCAGAACTCTAAGGTAAGAAAGAGAGCTAAAGGCTGGATTGAGGTGGGAATGCATGGCCCCCAGTTTCTGGCACAGGACTCAGACTCCTTTGTAAATAGGAAGTCAAGCACCTGCCTGGGGCAATTTTATCATCACTCACCATCTGTCTCCAACTTTGCCTCTGGGGTGGCTGTATCCTCAATGGTGGACAATGGGCCACATGTAGAACAAGGGCCAGGGTCACATGGTAGGCACAGCCCTGTTTAGCAAGAGTCTCCATGCCTTGCCCATTGTAATGGAAGACCATCTTTGGATGTGTCCAGGGGTTTCTCACTCCAGATTCACAACCCAAGGAGGGAATACAAGATGCTTGCGTTTCAACTGTGCCTCCAGTGACATTTTTAGATCCTTCAGCATCTCCCTCCAGACCTCACACACTGCATGAATGCTTTACCTCAAGATGCTCTCAAGTCAGGGCCTTGGTTCTCAGGGTCCTAAAAGGCACCATCCTCCTGCTTCAGCATCAAAGACCTTGAAGAGGCAGAGTGAGCAAAGCCCTAGGCAAGAGAGATTCATTTGTTATGAAAACAGCCATAGATTATCTCCTGTAGGTCAGCCTTTTGCCAAGAGTCACACTGATGTATGAGGTAAGGGTCCTGCCTGCAGGCAGACGCCAGAGCTACAAGTTCTCTTGGTGGACATGCAGCTCTGCACTGCTGCTTTGCTGGTCTCATCAAGGAGTGGGATCTATTTCTCAACTCTGCAGCTCTATGCTGACTGGTGAAAGGCATTACCTTGGCCAGTGACATCTGTGCAAGCACCATGAAAGCATCTACAAAAACATGTGCACAGAAGTCCTTCTGCAGGCTGCTCGGGGGAGCCCTGCAACCACTACCATACTAGGACACTTAGGTTAGCCTGCTGGATGAGAAGCATGCCACTTACTGTCCCCTAGTCATCAGCAAACTTACCACAGACACCTGGGGGGCTCCAGATGACATAACAGTGAGACCACTTGGGTGAGCCCAAATCCAATTGCCCACTCACCAAATTGTAAGCTAGACAAAGAGTTATTGTTTGAGGGCCAATGAGATAGGCTTGCACAAGCCTGGTAGCCTGGAGTTCAATCCCCAGAACCTACGTAAAGGTGGAAGGAGAAAACCGACTCCATAGAGTTGACCTCTGCCCTCCATACGCACGCTGAGGAATGCATCCTCTCTCCATAATAGTAGGAGTGTCTGTGTACAAACTCATTTCATTCTCCCAGCTTAGGAGAGCATCATCTGTATATATTACCCATTGTCCATGAACCTTTGGGTGCTCTGTTACCCTCACCTTCCTGCCCAGGTCTCAGTCGATGCATGAGTCTGCCCCTCAGTAGTTCCTTTGAAACTTGGTTGGCTGTCAGCAATGGTGGCATTCAGGAGATCAAGAGACAGATGCTGGTACTTTTATTCCCATGGATGCTGTTGCAAGTTGGTGCCCCATCCCAACCCTGAGCCTCAGCTCTGCAGAAAATACTCTCACATAGCTCTCAATCTCAGCTGTGCTCACTCCATCCTTCCCTGTTCCTCCAGGCCCAGATGTACATTCCCTGGAATTGTAAGGCTTTAGCTCCTGGCCTTAACCATGCCTACACTTACCAAATAAATAAATAAATAAAAATAATAATAAAAATTCCTTTCCTCATATTACTCGGGTTGATTGTGCTGTTTCCTTCTGGCGCCCTAACTGAAAGAATACGAATGTATGTGCGCTAACAATTAGCCATTTGAACAGTCATACAAAGAAAATCTGTCCTCTTTCCTGTCTAGGCTCCCAGGTTCACTAGTAAAGGATGATCACCTTCAAAAGCTAACATTTTGGTTTAAAAGAAAAGAAAAAACTCCAGCATTTGGCAGGCTGAAGCAGGCTTGCCGTGAGTTCAAGGTCAGCTTGGATTCTATAGTGAGCTCCAGGCCAGCCTGGTCTTCAGAGTAAAAGCTGGCAATCCTTCAATAAATAAATAACTAAGCAAAGGAAGGTGTGGAGGTTTGAATAGGAGTGGCCCCACAGACTCATATGTTTGAATGCTTGACCCATAGGTACTGGCACTCTTAGGAGGTGTGGTCTTGCTGGAATAGGTGTGGCCTTGTTGGAAGAAATAATATCACTGGGGGTGTACTTTGAGGTCTCATATGTCAAGCTGCGCCTAGTGTGGCACACAGTCTCCTTCTGCTGCCTGCAGATCAAGATGTAGAACTTTCAGCTCCTTCTCCAGCAACATGTCTGCTTGCATGCCACCATGCTTCTTGCCATGATGATAATGGACTAAACCTCTGAAACCGTAAGACAGGCCCAGTTAAATGTTTTCCTAATAAGAGTTACCGTGATCGTGGTGTCTCTTCACAGCAATAGAAACCCTAATTAAGACAGAAGGTTGAAGGACTTATTTATGGTCACCCTGCTCGTCAGTACCTAGCTGTAATTTAAGCCAGAGGAGCCTCGCTGCCTGCAGAATCTGTGTTCTTAAACACATTTACACATGTTGCCACCTGGAAACTCCTTGTTACATTTATATGTCAACGCCTTCTACTGATTTGCCACCAGCTGAAGCATGCCCTGTATACTAAACATGATCAGCAGTCTCTCGAGGCTCTTTCCCTTTTCACAGAATACCTGACATGCTTTCCTAGCATTTAAGAGTCCATTGGTCTTAATTTGGGCTTCTTTGGTGTGCAGTCCAAGTGTTTTTAAGTTTTTACTATTATAAATGGTTCCATAATAGCAACATCATGTGTATATCTGTATACATAGAGTGATATCTATGAACTCTAGGGTACTGTGGTTATGGCAAAACACGTGTAGACTTTTCTTTAGACGGTTGTTGATAAATCTATTAATGATGACTATCCCGACAGTATGTGTAGGTGTAAGGTGCCTATTTTCGCAGCTGTTCTATTGAAAAATTTATTTTTTTCATTACTTTATGTGTGTTTGAAACTGTTAACTTAATTTTAATTTCCTCTGTAATGGTAAAAGCTAAATGTCTTTTCAAATAAGACATCATTTTATTGGTGCCTTAATACCCAACCCTTACCAGTTTAAGGCTAACCTTCCAACTTTGCTTTTCAGAGTAATAAAGGATGGACACCTTGCACATTGATATTTTTCTGTTTGTCTTGGTGTTTTCTGGGAGAAATTTCTAGACATAGAATTACTAAATTCAAAGGCATAAATTAGGCTACAATCTGCTATATGTTGCAAACTGTCTGAGAAAGAAGGTATTCGCCTCCCACCAGCAATGTTTAAAAGCCCTTCGCTGCCTCCCAGTGTTTCTGTAATCTTAAACCAGTGCCTGCCAGTAAGAAAAATAGGATCTCAGTTTAATTTCCATTCCATTTCTTTCTAACAAACCAGCTTAGACACATGTTCTCTCACTTCTTGGCCATTTTGTAGCTGTTGCTGGCACTTCTGCCTCAAGCCAATACACACACACACACACACACACACACACACACACACACACATACATGCCTATATTTTGATGAAGATCCTAGGATTTCTGCAGCAGCAAACCAAGTGCTGTGCGTTTTCAGTTAGGTCAGATCAACAGAGTACTTACTAAAACCCCTCTGTGTGGCAAACATGGAGCTTGGCATTTGGAGAGGCATCAGTGATGGGCAGTTATTACCACAGAGATCTTGAGATTCCACAGCAGACAGGCCTTACATGAAGAAGACAATTAGAGAGTGAGGCAGACATGCTCTGATCAATGCTAATCGGGCAGCTCAGCTATGTGCTGTGAGAGCGAAGGAGGAAGGAAAGGGCCTGGCCCAGGCAACTACAGCCAGGGAAAGAGACTTTCGAGAGAAATCTCATGCACGAACCATGACATTTAATGTGTGACTGTTGTGTGGTGACAACATTCAAGTGAGGAGCATGCCACCTCAAAGCTCCCAATCAAAAAAGCAAGCTTGTTGGTCACTGCCATGGGCCAGCCTGGCTAGCATTGCTGCCCATTGCCATCATTGCCCTGGTAATGACAATGACAACAACTGGCATTTATTGGGCTCCAGCTACATGACAGATACAGCATGCCAAGTACTTTGTTCTCAGTGTCTCACTTAGGTTCCTGCAGCCCAGGAAGTAGATGCTTTCGTTGGTCCTTTCTCTGGTATGAAAACTAAGATTAAGAAAGTCACATGGGGAATCACAGAGAGTGTCAGATCCTGGTCACTAACCCTCATTTGGCCAACTCCAGGGAGCACATGCAATATCCAGGTTTGTGTGCCAACTACAACTTTTCCACCCATCCAAGCCTTCTATTCATCCTATATCACATCTGGAGGAAGAGCATTCCTTTGGTATGATTGACAAGAAAACTACACCTACTCTTAAGGGGGGGAATTGAGTCTTAAGACGTTCACAAAGACATACTAGACTTTTGTGAAGCATGGGGTTCTTGTCAAGTGGGGAATGAGGGGAGGCTAAAAGGACTGGGTGGAGATTCTCACTGGCAGAAAGAATACAAAAAGCAAGGGATCCTCAAGCCCAGGCCAGGCTGGAGAGGGTTGGGAGGTCTTCCAAAGGCAGCTGGTATCTGATTCAGTATTGGACAATAGAGGGATTAGCCAAGACAGGAGGGCCAGAGAGTCTCCACAGGAGGTAGCCCTGTGGAGGGGAGGGGGTGTCATTGGAGACAGGAGGCTATGCCCTTCATCACAGCACCAGCCATGCCCTCTGCTGACCTATCTTCTCTCCAACAAACTGGCATTCCTTAGGCCAGAGATACCATCCAGCATGATGGCCCCATGACACCATAGTGACAGAAAGCATACTGGGCAGGTAGGTGAAGGAGGTAATGACCAAATGTGTGGGCAACCAGACTGGGCACCCCTTTGAGATCATGTAAGCAATCACATGCCGTAATAATCATTATCCCATCTATAGTAAAAGCACCTAGCAATAACTTGCAGGCCTTACTCTAAACCACCTTCCTTCTATACCCTCAAAATCTCCCGTGTTGCTCTTAGAGACCAGAAAGGAGGCTGCAGGAAGGTTAAGTCACTTGCTCAAGATTACTTGAGAAACACCAAAGTAGGGAAATCAGACTGGGCCTACATTCAAAGCCTAGTTACTATTAGGCTGTTTCATAGCATCTCTGGCCTCAGTTTCCCCATTTGTGAACTGGTCATTTTAATACCAGTCACACAGGTTCCTCAAAAGGAGCAAATGCTATCCTGAAGGCCCTATGTCAGCACCTAGGACAGGTAGAGGGTACCTGTCTCTTGGGTATTTGTAGCCATTGTTTTGGCTTTAGAGTCTGGAAAGCAAATCCCAGGGAAGTGGGTCCCCTGCTGTCCTCCCTCTCCTCCTCGTGTCTTCTCGGACTCGACCTTCTCCCATCACCTTTGAGAGACACACAGGAAGATGCATGACTCAGACCCCATTTCACCCAAGCTTTTAACTTCCCGTCGGAGGACTTCTTCCATATCGAGCAATCTTTTCCATTGACCTGGCTGCCAGCAGAGCCCAGCATTGGAGAGCATCTTGGCTCCCACTGGAAGAAAAACAAACTTTGCAGAAAAATAAACACTTTCTTAAAAAATCCTGTGGTTTTACATTCAAGACCTAATAGTTTTTCCTTTCCTTTTTTCCCAGATACTACAAATCTTGTCAGAGGATGAGAATATGAACAGTGACTGGGAAGGGACTTCTAGATTGTTCTTTGATAAAAACACAAACCAACATGGCAGTACCCAAGAACCAGCATCCCATAGCTCCTAGCAGTGAGAATTACAGTAGCAGCCTTCGAGACCCCAGACACCCCGCTGCCCAGCTCCCTGAGCCATCCCTTCTTCCCCTTGCTTCCAAAAGGGTATGCAAGCAGTCCTTCTGATCCCTCCTATTGCTCAGAGGCACAGAGATAGAGTCAAACAGGACCAGGCAGTGGTTCTCATGTGAGAGGCCTAAGACATTTTCATTCCAAAATATAGTTGCCTCCCACTGTGAGCCTGGCTCAACAGAGGCCTTCTTGTTCCACTGACAGGTCTAAAATAGGAAACTAATTCTTAGAGAAACACAAAACCATCAGTCTGAAGAACATGGAGTAAGTCAGTAAGCAAAACCTGCCCACTGATGTAGAGGGCAATCGCCTGGCAGTCTCTGCTGTGCCCATTCCCCGGCAGGAAAGGAGAGCAGGTCCAGTGAGCAGGCAGAGGCTAAGCTCTGGGAGCCATCACTCACACACCCACAGTTGACTTATCCTCAGCCTCAGGTCAGGATCACCTGTGGTAGGCAGCTGCTGGCAGTAATTAAAAGCAACAGGTAGCACAAGGACCTGGGATATCATGGATGCCCTTTTCATTTCTGTTCCTTTAGATATGGAACTCTTAAACTTGGTACCTATAGCTTCCAATATTCTAGAAGTATCATGACAAGGTGAAAGTATTTTGTGGGCATGACCTCTGTGATGACAACTTTCATTAAAATCTCCAAGGCATGGGCCCAAGGAGATAATTCAGTCAGTATAGTACTTGCCTTGCAAATATGATGACCAAAGTTCCATCCTTAGGACCCACATTTTTTAAAAAAGTCAAGGTGTGGTGACTCGTATGTATAATCTCAACACAAAGATACACAGACACTTGGAGCCCACTGGCCATTCAGCCTAGCCTACCTGGCAAACTCCAAGCCAAGGAGACAACATGTCTCAAGTAACAAGGTAAATGGTACCTGGGGAACCATCCTTGTGAATGGCTTCTGACTTCCACACACATATGCACAAATGTTCATGTGCACCTGCATACACACACATACAAGCCTGTGAACACGCATGTGTGCACATGCACACATGTGCACAAATCTCCAAGGAGCCAGGATTCCCAGAGGCTCAGAACTTCCAACTTATAATTCACCTGTTTAATAGCTGAGCTTCATGTCTTGTCTTGTTCATGTCTTGTCTGTCTTGGTATCATAGGGAAAGACTTGACATTTTGGACAGTTGGTGGAGAGAATGAATGAATCAGCGAACAAATGGCAAATGTCATATTCCTTCTAAACTCCAGAGCTTGGAAAAGGAGGTATACAAAACAAGATATAGAACACAAGGTAGGAAATGATAACAATAAAAAATGGGAAAATAAAGAGCTATAGAAGTCCTGAGTGAGTGAATGCTACCCTGGAGGGATGGGGAGATAGAGGGACAAAGACAAGTCTTAGCACTGGGTGGAACGGAGGGCAGGGGCAGTCCTAGATGCAGTGGGCAGAGCTGGGAAGACATTTAGCAAACATACTCTAAGACAAACATGAACATTTTTACAGAAGGCTGTGGTTGGTTTTGCATCCAGGGCTAATAGCTTTTCCTCTCTTTTCCCACGCAAGCTGCCCAGTTTGACCAGAGGGAAGGAGTGTTCTGCTGGGAGAGAGAGAGAGGTTGTGGGGTCTGGATCTGCCTATGCCAGTCAAGGACTGCTGCAGGGCTCCACGCTGAGGCTGAGAGTCCAGGATGGAAAGAGGGATCAGACTACAGAGGACAGGGCTTCCAGCAACTGGTCACTGATTTCTCGTGAGCTGCGGGAGGAAAAAGCTGTCCTCAGGGAGTTGTCTAATTTCCACAGCCTCAGGTATGAACCATTTGTGGCAAATGTGAAAGATGAAATTAAACAGTTACAATAATACATAAAGCAAGATTTAAAACATGGACAAGTAAATATATGGGCTAGGCACAGGATGGGGTAATTTTCTTTCTTGTACTCGGTAATTGTTTCTACGTCTCCAGCTTTATCCCTAAGGCTCATCCCTCCACTTCCAGATATGATCTGCAAAGATTCTGCCTTGAATTCCTCCCTCCTATGCTTCTTAGGGACCCCTTGCAGCATGAAGCAACCTTTCTAGGCTGTGACAGTCATGTGGATCGGATGGTGGAATCTGGATGCTGCTGAAGGTCACAGCCAAGGTCATCATCACCACAGACAATGCATTCTGAAGCTGCCCTCAGCCCCTTCCTCCAGCCCTTGGCTTTCTCTCCCAATTGCACTTTTACCTGGGCCTCAGTGGCTGTGAATGGTACGGATGGAAACAAGTCACTGCTGCTACGGCATCTAATCCTCATAAACTCCCGACAGAGAGTCACCAGTAAGACTGAGGCACAGGCCTGACCCAGGCAATAGAGAAGCCAAGATTCTGTCTGTGCTGGGCTTCTGCAACCCTACCTCTTGACCCTGTTACATGCTGTCATGGATGTGCTTCGGTGGAGTTTGCCACTGTAAAGACAATCAAACAGAAAGTGGACTTGACCAGAGAGGGGCTGTTTTAGTCTTGCAATATTCTTATGAACACATACTTTTTCAGATGCTAGAGGGAGGCTACGGTGTAGCTAAAGCCTTCACCTAGCCTGTGCAAGGCCCAAGCTCTATCTCCAGCATTGCAATAGTAGCACTGACCCTAAACGGGGAGCAGAGAATTAATTGTTGAATGAGGTACCTAAAGGAACCCTCTCTGTGTGATCACACCTGTCCCCTATATTCTATAGTGACCTGGACCCCAGTCCCTGCCTCCACAGGCAATCTGTGAAATGGGCTTGCAACAAGACAATGAGCACGGGCGTGCAGACCCTCAGAAGAGCACAGGTATATTTCATACAGCAGTGGCAGGGACTGATGTAGGGGAGACAAGACCTTCTCAAGAGAAGAACCTCGGGGGCCACAGGGAAACCATGATTTTAAGCATGAGAGAAACAGAGTGCTGGAGAAATCCTGCCTAGAGATGAAGTTTCTGAGTCTATGAGGGATCATCCCCCTTTCTAGTTGTGAGAGTAAAATGAAGACTACCTTCCAAGCTTGGGCAGGTCTGTGTTAGCAGACTTTGTCCTCTGTCTATGACTTCATTCCTTTTCTGCTTTTGTCCTCCTTTTCCATCCACTAAACTTCTACTTATTTCTCAAAGCCCCATGGAAATGCCCCACCCTTCCATGGTCCCTGCCATGGAAATGCCCCATCCCTACAAGGTCCCCCCCATGGAAATGCCCCACCCCTCCATGATCCCCCACCTTGGAAATGCCCACCCCTCCATGGTCCCCCACCATGGAAATGCCCCACCCCTCCATGGTCCCCAGGGACTGGAGATTCATGGAGTTTTCTTTTGGGTACTTTTGTCTTTTTCTGCCTTGCATTTTATGTGTCTAATTATTTTTTAAAAAGTGTTAGCTTGATATTATCTCTTGAGTTGAGGGTTGTGCTGGGACCTGGGAATATAACCAGAAATGAGAGATTGTTACAAGGAAAATTGTGGCCCCAAAAGATAAGTTGAAATTTCAACCCTAAGTACCTCAATATGTGGCCTGATTTGAAAAGAGTCACCACAGAGGTAATTAGTAATGTTGCTGTGGTCAGAGTAAAGTGGCCTAGTCCTAATCCAATATCCCTGATGTCTTTCCAAGATACACAAACAGGACACACAGTCATGGAGATGGAGATAACACTGCCACCATGCAGTGAGGCCTCAGGGCCACCAGGAGCTGAAAAGACCAGGAAGGACTGTCCCCCTGGAAGGCTGAGAGGAAGCATGGCCCTGTCACATGTAGTTTCAGTGCTCCAGACTCTAGCCTTGCAGCCATATCCCCTTCTGTGTTTACCCTGCCTGCTCAGGAGTACCCAGCGGCAGCAGCCCAAGGAAACTGATGTAGAAATGATCTCTACTTGCAAGGAGCAACATGGATGGAAAGCCACAAAACTAATATCAATGAACACATTGATAAGAAAAGGTAACAAGTCACTCAGTCTCATAGAAGGAGTGGGATAAGTAAAGCAGGTACAGCTGAGGCTGTGTTGTGTATGTGTGTGTGTGTGTGTGCGCGTGCGTGTGTGTGCGCATGCGCTTGTGTGCGTGCACATGACATGTGGGGGACAGTGAGCAAAGCCAGGATTCTTACTCAATTGCTCTTCACTTTCCATAGAGTCTCTCGCTGAGCTTATAGCTCACCAATGGCTGGCAGGCGAGCCCCAGGAATCCTCCCGTGCCCGCTTCCCCAGCAGGTGGGATGAAAGGTGCACACCACCGTGCCCAGTTTTTTGCTTAACATTCTCGGACTCTGAACTCAGGTCCTCATGCTTGCACAACAGGCACTTTACCCTCTGAGCCACGTCCCCAGTCTCTGAGGCTGAGCATTGAAGAATGTGTAGGCATTCCCTGGAGAAAGGTTATCGGAGAGAAAGCAGTGTCGATGAGGGAATGGCAGCCCCCCCCCGACACACATGTATCTTCATGCTCTCTCCTGAGGAACTGTGCTCTCAGTACCAGGAGCTGCCCTCGACAAATGCTCAGCATCCATCCCTTGGACCTGCAGAAGAATCACACTTGAAGCAAGAGGAAGAAGGAAAACAGGGATGGGGCATTCCTGGCTGCCACTGAGATGTACTACTCCTGCAATGGAGAGCAGATGCCGAGTCCAGTAGAGGCCCTGAGGAGATTTAGAACAGGGCCGGCTTTTAAAAGAAAACAAAAAGCAGAATTGGACTGTTCTCTAGGGCTCCAGCTCAGCAGGGAAGGAAAGCAATTTATGGTCAAAGGAAGTAGCTTGACAGTAAACAAAAATACAGTGACCCTGAGTTCCCACTGGACAGAAGATAGATGGGGCCATCGTAAAAGTGAGATTAATTTTAATAAGGGCTTTCACCAAGCTTCAGACCCTGGTGGCCAGAGCCTGTCCAAGTGCCAAGGACAGGCAGCACTGCTGATGGATGGGGCCGACCTCAGAGAGCTGAAGACATGGGGACAATCGGAAGTTTTAAGACCAGCCCCTGGCTGTGCTGTGGCAGCTTCTCCCTGTAAGCATTCTTTGTCTCTAAACGACAGGTGGGAATCCCCTGTTCCCTCCTCTTGGTGGGGCCCATGAGCTCTGTGTTTGTATAATTCTAGGAATGGGGAGCTCACTATGTAAGCAAACTGTGGGATAGCTCTCCACATACAGACACTCAGAGAACTCTGTTTCATTAGTCGTGGGAATATCCTGCAGAGTCTCTGGGCACTCCTGATTTAAACCAGCAGGGCTCGATTCAACACAAGGTGCCCAAGAACTCACTGTGTAATATCTTACGAGAACACGGGCTGAAGCAGATCTCTTGCAGACATAGCCCTAATCTCAGATGGCAAACTGAGCCCTGAAGCTAAGTCCTCAATCAGAAGGGGTCTTGTTAGTCTCTGAATCTTAACCCTTTCATTAGCCTGAGTCCTGAGTCTTCTCACTATAGTGAGCCTGGTTCTTACCCACAATTCTCATGCGTAAGTGTTCAAACTGAAGGGCTGAAGGGCAGAGGGGGTACAAATGAGAACATACACAGCTCAGTGCCGCTCATCATGAGCCCAGAACAATGTCCAAGTCCACGGTGTTACAGATGTGTTTAATACACAGGCCTTGAAGAACTGCACTGAGTGGGAAGCATTGCAGGCACTGCATCCCCATGCTCTCAAAGTTCCTGCCACCCCACATGGGGTCAGAGTGTCACTGTTCACATGTGCTCACACACACAGCACAGGCTTCTGTCCTCCTGATGGACAGACAGAGCTGAAGTGTTACTCACTGGCCCTTCTTTTCCCCCTCACTCCTGGACACCCATTCCGTGTGCTAAGCCCTGGCCTACTCAGGATACAGAGCTACCCAGGCTCAGAGAGTGACAGATATCAGCAAAGGCCAGGTTAGATCTTTAACCATGCTCCTTATCTGCATGCTAAACGGAGCGATGGCATTCAGAAAACAGCACCCTGTGGGGTTTCATGAGCCAAGTACCTGCCAGCCATAGAAAACCTGCCCTGGTGGTTTCCCAGCTCTTGACCCCACTGGCATCTGATATCCCAATGTCTTGTCAGCTGTTCTCCCAATTATGTATCAATAAATGTCACACAATCGAGTCTTGGCTCCCAAGAGAGTGTTTGAAAGTCAGAGATATTTGCCTAATGCAAGCCGATGTCATGTCAGGAATTAGTTTGACTAATAGAACTTTAATGAGATCCTTGTGAGGTCTGGGCTCCAGGTAGAGGCTTTCCGAAGTTTTCCTGCAAAAGATAAACTGTCTGCCTCCACCCCCACCCCCTGCCCCACCCCTGCCCCCATGGTCATGTCAATCTCCTTGCCAGGAAGCTCTCAGCCAGGCCTGGATCTGAATATTCCGCCAAGCACCCAAGAGTCCAGTACCAGAGGCCTTTTCACATCCCAGAACCCCTTCACCAGAGCAAATGAGGGAGGTGTCAGGCTAATGCCACCTGCCCGGGTATGAGGTCCAGGGTCCATGGAGGCATATCCTCAACAAAACAGGAAATGTCCATTTTGCCACCCAGGGTCACCTCTGCAGGGCCAGCTACGGCAGAGAATAAAGCATGCTCGTCACCTGGAGCTTTCCTCCTGGGGGACGGAACCCTGGCGAGTGGAGCCATCGTGCCACCCTGCTGTCCAGAGGGGAGTTCATTACTAACGTGTAGAGCAGCAGGCACTGAGCCGACGGAACGGAGTCAGTCACGAGCCACGCCTACACAAGTGCTGCCTGAGCTGACTCAGGAGACCCAGGTCAGCCTCACTGTGGAGAACTGGGGGCCTGGCTGTTACCCACTTGGAAAGTCACAGGTTGAAAGAAAGCAGTGAGTGGATGAGTGAGACAGCTCAGGGTGTAAAGGCGCTGGTCGCCAGACCTGAATTTGATCTCTGGGAATCACAAGGTGGAAGGAGAGAACAGACCTTTCAAAGCTGCCCGCTGTCCGCTGACCTGCACGCTCGGGCCAAAGCATGTGTGCCTCCTCACCGCCATACGAAATTAACGTTTTTTGTTGGTTTTTTTTTTTTTAGGAAACTGGTTAGAAAAGTTTACAGACAAATAGCATTACAGCGTTTATTGTATTTTACTCAACTGTGACAGTCAGTGAAAGACGAAGAATCAAGTATTTGCACCAAATACAGTCTGAAGAGCAGGGGCCAGAGAAGCTTCCAGGGTGGGCTCTGTCTCACACCATCTCACACCCAACAAGCTGAGCCTCCTGGTTCACTCTACTAACCTCAACAGGGTCCAGGTGGGCCTTGTGTTCAGGTCCTGTTCCAAACCTTGTTTCTTACATCATCTGATTTCAGAGGTCAAAACAGCTGAAACCTGAATGCCACGCTCTCTGAACAATTAAACTAACAGTGACCTGCAGCCAAGTCAGATGTCTTGTCTCAGCTCTGCAATTGGCTCCTATAGTGAATCATTTCCTCATTGGGTCCTCAGTTTCCCCATCTATTGCAAGGTGGAATGTTGCCTTCAACTATCATAGACACCCTAATGTTGATCATATATCCCCGAAAGAGCCCTTTAAAAGCATTCGATCAACTTCCTTTCAAAAGTAACCTGAGCCGGGGCCCCTGCAGTCTTCTGTCTACTCCCAGCGTGTGCTTGACTTGGTAACCCTCACTTGCAGGCTGGCTCTTTCTCCTGAGAGCTTCCACCATGAACATTGGGTAGGGCCCCTGTTGTCCTCTGAGTGCTAAACTCAGATCCCTCTCCTGGGGCATTGTTCCCCAGAGGTATGCTTTCTCCTACCCTCGTCTGTTCTCAGATGTTCAGTCTCACGCCAAACCAGACACATGCTTTACCTGAGGAAGACATTCTGTCTGTCTCCTGGGCTGGCTCACCTCTGGAGCATAGACGTTATAATGGATTATTAAAAATGCTGCAGGATCCCCGGCGGCGGCAGGATCCCCGGCGGCGGCAGGATCCCCGGCGGTGGCAGGATCTCCGGCGGTGGCAGGATCCCCGGCGGTGGCAGGATCCCCGGCGGTGGCAGGATCCCCGGCGGCGGCAGGCAGCAGAAACGCTGCAGGTCCCCAAGTGGTGGCAGACAGCGGGCCATATGGTGGCAGGCAAGGAGCAGCGGGTCCCGAGAGCAGCCAGTCCCAGGTAGGACAGCGCACAAGACCACATGGCAGATCTCCGAAGGTGGCTGGTCCCCTGGGGTGAGCCATGTGGCGGCGGCGGGCAAGAGACAGATGGATAGGCACACCATGCAGAGTGAGGTTGAATATTTATTTAGTGGTTTAGTGGTTATGGAAGGGAAGGGAGAAGGGGAGAAGAACAGAGAGGCAGAGAGAGAGACAGACAGAGACAGAGAGGAGATACCGAAGCTGCCTCTCCGAGAGGGAGCCAGAAAAGAGAGACACTAAGGCTGCAAGCAGGAGAGAAGACCTGCCTGCCTCAGTGGATGGGGGAGGGAGTGGGTGTGGCTTGTCTCTTAAAGAGACAGATCATTACAGAAGTTACCTGTGCTCTATTCCTAGGAAAAGCCTGGACAGTTCCTTTGTTCAGACTCCCAAGGATTCCACACCAAGAATTGAGACCCTGAAGCTTCCCAGTTCCTCTCATAAGAAGCTTAAAGGACTCAGGAGATACCAAAGGCTGTCCCAATGGCTCCAGGCTGCTGCTCACTTGAGCTCCTTCCCTCCAGAGCCCCAGGGCTATACAACAGGATGTTGCCTGCCCTGGGGAGACTGACTATGAATGATGACTGCACACATGCCATCAAGTGCCAAACTCATCCTTCAGGAAACTCTTCCAACCACCCACAACTGCCTAGAGGAAAGAGGCTCTGACGAGGTTATCACCTGTCACCTCAGATGTCCCATTTCTGAGCCTCTTCTAGCTGTGTCTGCAGTGCCGATGAACAGTAGAGAGCTCAGGCTCATTCGATCTGGAATGCAACAACCAAATGCAGATCTGGAAGTGCAAACTTCTCAGTGCCATCAAGCCAGAGAATCCAGATTCCATGGACCCTAGAAGAACTCCATCCAGCACTTCGGCCGATCTCCATAGCTCATGCTCTGGCTTAGACAGGCCCGCTTGGCATGGTGGAAGACTTTAGAACAGGAAAGAATGCTCCCCTACAAGGCTGATGGCAAGATGAGGCCAACACATGTGTCACAAGACAAGAGTAGCCTAAAGGGATGGAAACGGTAGCAAATGGACAGGTGTCCTGGGGAAGCAGGAGGTGAGGACCAAAGGCAAGAGCCCTGACAGCATAAGACAGGGCCAGGGCTGGGGACAGGCTCCTTAAGCACCCCCACTTTCTGCTACCCAAGGATCTCCTAGGCCCTGGAAGAAGTCAAAAGCTGCCGGGCAGCTCTCGCTAGGCGAGTTTGCTTGCATGGCATGCCATGGAAATCCCTTTGTCATCTCAGTGTTGTCCTTTGCAAATGCCAACGTGCAGCAAGCAGGTTCCAGTACTTTGTCTTTCATTGGAAGGCCTCTCCTGGCAAGGACAAGCACACCAGCAAAGGCAGAGAGGACAGAACATGAAGCAGGTTCACAAGAAGTGGTCACTTCTGGCTGCGGAGGGCAGGATGAGTGAGAGAAGAGCAGATGCTGGGATGACATACTGGCATAAAATGACAGAGGCCCTGGAGGCTCAGGGGTTGCACTCCGTGTGCCTTTCATCACCCCTCTGCAGCACGGTCTGTGTCACAGAGGTCAGAGCCACTCACTGCTCATTGTATGACCCCGGTACAGCCCAGGCAAGGCCATCCTGTACGGCAGATCTGTGGTATGCCCTTTTCCTGCCCCTGGGTGGCTCAACGAGGCCCTGGAATAGCCATGTGGTGGGCTCAAGGTGTAATGTGCGGGCTTAAGTGTCTCTAAAACAACTAGTAAAAACCTTAACCAAATCCAAACCAGATGCCCCAGGGCGCATGGGGCTGAGAGCTGTCAGCGCCTCTGCATTTTCACCTGCTCATGTGGGTTGCACCTGTAGGCAGCAGGCATGTAGGAGGGCTTCAGGCTGCCCACCAAGTCTGGCCCACTAGCCTTCCCAGAGAGGATGTAAGGACGGCAGGGTCAGTCTCTTGATCCAGTCACCACTGCTGGTTATCTCTACCTGCTCCAATTCACAGGATAGTTCCTTGGGATTAATTAATGTCTAAACTGTACTCCCAGACTCTGCAATGCTGGGCAATTAGCCTCAGCTTCCTATAAGCAACATGAACACTGAGATACCAAACTCCAAACTCACTGGATTGGTCTTTGATTTGGCAAGACAGATATTTACTGGGTTTTACTATAAAGCAGACACTGGACTAGGAATTAGGAAAGAAGGTGAACAATAGCCCTGGTCCCTCACTGCCTAGTGTTTACAGAAGTAGTTCTCAACTTTCCTAATGCTGCAACCCTTTAATACAGTTCCTCAAGTTCTGGTGACCCCCAACCATAAAATTATTTCATTGCTACATCATAACTATAATTTTGCTACTGTTATGAATTGTAATGTAAATATCTGATATCTGATATGCAATCACCAAAAGGTCAAAACCCACAGGCTGACAACCACTGGTTTATGGTTGATAGAGGTGACAGAGAGACAAAACACCCCATCCCTCATGTGCAAATAAACATGCAATTTGTAGATAGGGCTAATAATTTCAAAAGATGTGTCAGGTACATATGAGCGCAAGGAAACATACAAAGGGGCTGAAGTAAAGGAACCTTCTCTGAAGAAATGAATGCTGAGACCTAAGTCCTGCATAGGCACTCTCGGGAGGGATGGCAGCTTCAGCTCCAAGCAAAAGTATAGCACGAGTCAAGCTACTAAGACAGGGAACTGTCTGCTCATTTTCTCCATGTGGGCAGAGAGGAGAGAGAAGGGAATAAATAGTGTGAGGTAAGGCTGGAGACTAGACAGAGAAGAGATGGAGGACAGGCAGGGTCTCACAGGGCAAGCAGCCAGAAGGCCTGAGCGGTAGTCAACAGAGGACTTCACCATCATTCTGTGGGTGGAGCTTTGAAAGATCCTTCCAACGGGGTGTAGAGAGCATGGGTGAAACTGCCTCACTTCCGCCCAGCAAGAAACGCGCTAAGTCTGGGGCCCTGTAGGTGAAGAGAAAAGCACATGGGCAATGAAGCCCCGGGACCAGGAGATGAGCAAGCCCAGCTCTGGCTCTGGGAAGTCTCCACCCACTATGATGCAGTCAGTTTCCACCGGCTGTCTTAGTCAGTCCTTCCAGCCTTGAGGACAGAAACAGAGGACGGGTATATTTGATTTTCTGATCAAGTTAAAGAGGCTAAGGAGCTGACTAACCGCCAGCTCCGTACTGTGCACATTAGTAGGACCCAGTTCTACGTCTTGACCCATGGTCAGACCAGATCATTCCCAAGAGTGAATGGGCCCAGCCCAGCAGGAATGGGCAGCTGTCAAGATGGAGATGAACAGATGAGAGAGGCTTTAAAGTCGAGCACCATGCCAAAGGATGGAGGTGTGGGACTCGGGGGACCAAACTCACCCAGTCACTACAGGAACCGGGAGAAAAGTAGAACAAAGTCAGGTGGCATATCTGGGGACAGGCTGACAACTCTGCAAATGACAATAACAATGATTGTCCCTTGTTCATCCTAGTCCTCCCCAGAGACCTCAATCTCAAAGCATAACTGCTTTTTTTTTTCTCTCTCCAGAACTTGTCTGCAAGGAGTCAAGGTTGGTGTTCCATCTGTATCTGATCATGATCACATTAGAGTGGATCCCCAGCCCTCCCTACCACCTAGAGAGTGTCCTTCCCAGCCAGGATGTTCATGGTCCTCTGATGAGATCACTGCTAGTGTAGCCTGGCTGCAGTTCCTCTCACAGGCACACTTCCTGTAGTGCCCTCCCTGCTCTGGTCCGCTGCCCCCAGCTGCCCCTAGCCTTGCTTCTAGGTGAACTCCTTCCTACCTCCCAAAGGCTCACTGTCCTGCTGCTACCCTGTTCTCCAGAGCTCAGGGATGCCAGTCACCAGCAAGCCTCCTGATCCTCAGGGACTTGTCTCTGCTCGGGGTTCATACAACCCAGGCCGGCTCTTGCTTCTCCAGGGTATGTGAGCTTGGGAGTAAGACTCCATGTCTCTCCTGTCTCATTTACCCAGAGGCCAGTAAATATGTAGATCTCTCCTCTTCCTTTCTGGGAAGAGAGCCCAGGAAGGGACTAGGAGCATGAAAAATTAATTTAGAGTTTAAGTAGTGCCTGTTTAAAACCCTCCAGTGTCTAACAGGGAAATTCCTCCTCAACTGCCCCCTCCCAGGGCTGCAGTGGCCCCCAACATCCTGACACTCCTATGGCCATCCAGGAGATTGTTCAAAGATCATTCTTTCCTTGTCAGGTGCTCATTCTACTCTTCCTCTTTTCCCTCCTAGCCAGTGGCCGAAGCATTAGGTGACTGCTGTTTGAACCACGGCCCAGGTGTGATGGGGCCATTCCAAGCCTCAAGTACAGGACAGGCCTCCTGCTCCAGAACAGGCCTGGAGAAAATATCACTGTCCCCTCTTCCTTCTGTTTTCCTGAATAAATCCACTTTCTCCCCCCCCCCCGCTCAAAACCCAGAACTAATTCCTCTCCTAAGGAAAGACTTTCCTCCCCAGCCTCAGCTGAGCTTGAAGATGAGACGGCCTCCCAGACCTTCGTCGCCTGGTGGTGCACTGCAGGGCAGGATGGAGCCACCTCTAAGCCTGGATAAAGGTGAATTCCAACAGTCAGCAGAGGTTATTTTTGGAGCTGACACAAATGGTCAATGAAGCACCCCCAGCCTTCCAGGCAGTCTTTGCTTTGTGCTGCAAGGCCCAAAACTAACATTTTCATAATAATTTTCCAGTATCAAAGTGATAGTTTTGATTCAAGACAGCTGGAGCCTGCAGAACTGTGTGGCAGCCTCTACCACCCTCGAGCCAAACATGTGCCCCCTTCGCTATTTTAACACCTTTAGTAATCACCGAAATATGCATGGCCCCAGCACTTTTCACAGCTCCTATATCAGAAGCGTCACCCCTGGGAGGAGAGTCCTGAGTGTCTGCGTTCCTTCTCTGATGCCTTGAGCCCAGGACTAGTCCTCCCAACCTCCCTCTCTACATTCCATTAGTGATGTCTGATGAAGGAACTGGCCTTTCTGCTACTATTAAAAATGGGGGGGGGAAACCCAAGAAACACAGAAACCCAATAGCATGGAAAACTGATATAATCTTTTCAAAACTGTAAAGATTGCGCACCCTGAGGAACATCTGCACAGAAAAAGAAAAGAGCTTTAAACAAACTGGAACGGGGTCGAGTAACTTGTAAAGGCAGGAGTGCTGGAGAGATGGCTGGCATGTCCATGGCCTGCTGTCACTCTGGAGGAGGAAAGCCATCTCTAAGGAGCCAGTTCCCTCACCAAGAGCTCCTGCCATCTGGAACTCATTGCAGGATGGAATACTGGGGTTTGTAAAAAGAAACCTGGCCTTACGATAATTATTCCTTAAATCATTAATACGACCTGAGCACCAGATGGAGAGAGGACAGCAGAGACAGGCTAGGGACCCATTCAGAGCCCTGGCCTAGCCCACTGCCATCTACATCAGAAGCTGTGGCCACCTTCTCCCAGGACATAGCCTCAGCACAGACACCAGACATTCCCTACTGCAGTACCTCCGTTATCTGCAAGGATCTCCTCTGGCTGTCAGCACCCTTTGAACTAGGGTTGGGCTTGATTGATGCTTGAGGCCTCCTAGCACCTTGGGAGATGAAATAGCAAAGATGGTCTCTGGCACACTCGGGAATCTGCCAATGAGTACGTCAGCCACATGGGCCACACGCACGCAGGACAGAGTCAGTATGGGCCAAGGTGAGACCAGTGACTGGTGTGTTGGACATGGGGTTTTGAGATGGAAGAGGCTAGTGAGGGCCAGTCACCAGGCCTCAGAATAACAGAGCTACAGTTCTGACATCTCCTGAAGCAGAACTCTGGCAACTGCTTTCTGCTGTTCACTCCCTGGCAGGCAGAGTCCTGGGAGCCAAACTGTCTCTGCCCCTGGTGCACTGATGAATTAAATAGTGAATGGTGTGTCTTAGGGTATCAAGAGGACACACACAGGGCCAGCACCTACAGGGACTGTGTGAGCCCTTCCTCCTGGACACTGAACACCGCTGTTTGGAGTCCCTGCTCCAGGGGACTAGAAAGGATGACTAAGACCTGTGCCTTGTCTTTGAGGACACCAGTGCCTTTTGTTCCTTTGCTGTAGAGACAATTACAGGCTCTGTGTTTCTGAAGCCGACTCTAACCCAACCCATCTCTCTCCAGAATGAGATCCATGTATCCAGAAGCTTCCATACACCCTGGCCTTGACCCTTCTCATGAGCTGAGACCCCCAAACACCCCAATCAGTTTCTGCATCCGGGGAATTGGTTCCTTAACAAGCTCCCCATCTTGAGGACAACAGTGCCATCCACCAGGGGACAGCCCCAACACTGCTCATCCCTCATGGCCTTCTTGCCCTCCCTCCCAGTTGCTGCATAGAGTCCTGTTCTTCCAGTCCTTCCTTCCAGAGTTCTCAACTCACCCTCAGGGCTCCGTTTTGGATCATACCATAGTCCAGGCTGGCCCATCAGGAACCCGTTTACTACAGCTTTGCCTGCACTGACTTGTAGATGCCTGTTAGCCTCCTCCTCCTCCACCCAGCAGCTGAAGCAAGCTCTCGCCTCACCTTCTCGCCTCTTGCTCCAAACTCTTGGAACCCTTGAAGGACACCTGTGGAAAAAAATACTCCCCACCCTACAGCCCACACAGATTACACCTGACAACTCATACACCCCAGCTTCTTGCTCACACCCCACTGAGGGCTCACAGGCCCTCTGCTCACTCAGGTTTCAAGCTGTCAGATGTGTTCAGGTGCCGTGTTGTGTGGGAATATTGCCACAGAAGGCTTTGCACAGGCAGTTCAACACATGCGCGACTTCCTTTCACATATCTGGGCAGAACTGGTATCGCAGATTCGTCCTGTCCATGGGGTGCAGGAACAGTGTCACTCTGGGTAAGGAGAGGACCAAAAATGGTGCTGGAACCTCAGCCATATACGTCTCGCGGTGTTACTCCTGAGGTTCTTCAGAGGCACCTCTTCCTCCCAAAATCTCGGCCTCCTGCTTCATGCACCGATGTCTATCCCACAGCTAGGACGTCAGGTGTCCTGAGGAGCTGGCTCTGAATGCAGAGGTCCCTTCCTACTCTTACCTCTACCAGAACTGTCTGGGCATTGTGTGCTTTTTTTTTTTTAACTGTGTGTTGTGTGAGACCAGGCACCTGGATAGCCTACCCTTTCAACATCCGAGCAAATACTCGCATAGGAGAATGATGGGGACTTGGATGAATGAACAGACAGATACATGGATGAGGGAGACACATTAAGATTTCCATCTCAGGGCCATCAAGGGTGGCAAGGAACCCAAAGTACTTGGGAATGAAGCCGCCAGTCCATGTTGAGTGAGTGAGCCTATGTTGAATGAGCAACAGAAGGTAAATGTGGGCTGGGGAAGTAGAACGTGGGGGGAAAGGGACCTTTTAGGAGCACATGTCCCATGGAGAAAGATGGCCTACTATTAACCCTGTCGGTCCAGAGCTCTCCACTGGGGTTGGAGCATGGGGGGAATCTCACAGGTCACAGCAGAGATCCTGTGCAAAGCCAGAGTCACTGCTGTGTCTGCCTTTCCCAGCCCTTCCTCCCCCTACTCAGGTTGCTAAAGGAAGAAAATTTCAGTATATCTTCCTTTTGGAAGCTAGGTGCTTTCCAAGGGCACATGTGGGTCTCTCTAGCTCCCCTAACAAGGAGCATGGTACTTAATCTCTCAGCTGATGCTGTGGCCTCTGACTCAGATCCATCCCCTCACTCTATACCATGAAAGCTCGGTCACCTGGGTCTGCTGTCTCTCCTGTCATAAAGTCATTGGTCCACTGCCCAACCTGAGTCCCTGAGTGGATAGAGAGACGCAAATAACAAGTGTCCCAACTTCATCCTTCAAGGTTCATTAATCTCAACCTTTGCCAAGATGTGAAGACACCAGGAAGCCTCCTGGGCATCCCTCTAAAGCCTGGGGGACCAGACAAGACACAGTCTGTTCAGTGTAAGTGACATTAGAGTCTCAAGCGGAGAGCCCCAGGGACATTGTCCAGCATCAGCATGATCTGTGGATGGTGGTCAGAGCCCCGGGGACTGGGTCCCACAGTGATAACCATCAATCATCCCCTTCCTCCTCCTCATTCCAATCCCACCAGGTCTTCCTCTTCAACATCTCACGAACCATATGCTCACACGAGTTTCAACGGCAGCCCACTCTGCAGCATAAGCCATCTTGAAAGCACACCCCACACGGGGAATGCTCCTGCTATAAACCTTCTGCTCCAGAGTCAAGGTTAAGCATAGCAAGATTTTCAACATTCTGAACTGAATGAACCTCCAACCTTGTCACCTTCCTGCACAGCTTATCTTCCCGCCACATATGCTTTTGAAAGTGCACCAGTTCCTACCCTCCCCATTTTATATGTGTTATTCTCTTCACCTAGAACACTCCTTCCTTGTCTCCTTAAGGCCCTGGGATAGAGACAACATCCATTTCTGCAGCATGCCTGTCCTCTTCTGAGAAAGTGGCACTGTGAACAGGACCTGGCCAAAGAGGAGTGTTATGGTATATGAGCCTTCTCCATTGGTTAGGCCCTGCCTTAAGTCTGGAACAAGAGTCAGCTTTGGTCACTGCAGCATTCCAGTTGCCAGAGACCGCAGTACCTAGCATATAGCAGTTGCTCAATCAACTATGGGTGGCTGACTGGCTGATGGTTGGGGGAGGGCCCTGTTGAGCACACATACCTGCTTACTCAGTCAGACTCCATCTGTGGGTAGCAGGGATCCAGCCAAACCCAGAACTGCCCCTCCACCCTGCCATAAATCCCAGTGGCCTACTTTTCCTTGAACATCTCCCAGAGTTCCTCCTTCCCAGCAATGGCTGTAATGGAAGAATTGGGTTTTGCCAAGGCCGTGGTAGCCATGGCATCTTCAAGGCTATTCTCCCGGCCTGCCACACTGGGCAGCATTTCTCCTGGAAGTCATTTGCCAAGGAGTTTCATGCAATTGGTTCCAGTGCAAACTCAAATGCTCTTTTTGAAATGAATGAATTCTAGGTTCTGAGCAAAGAACATGAGTGATCTTGCTCGGTCTCCACACCCCTACCCCCAATACCAGAAGATAAGTTCCTACATGTCTACTTCTGTTATCAGGGGCCTCGTTAACCACAGAGTTTCCTTGTTGGTGGCCCTTAATGCTGAGGCTAGGCAGAACTGGCACCTGCTTGCTATAGACCCTGAGGTGTCATGTGCCACAAAGGTCCTTCTGTCTGTGACCACTACATGAGGAAGAGGGACCTTGCTCTGCACCCCACCTGCCGGCTCATTCTGCAGAACACCAAACCAAGCTCCTTCTCTTTCCCTGTGGATTTTTATGAGGAAACTCTTTAGTCTTTATCTATGGGGTTTTTGTCAAGGTGTGTCATTGTCCAATTCCATATTTCTGACCCCCAAACATGCAGAATATAATGGCAAGTGAGCCTGAAATTCTAGCATTGCCTTATCTGGGATGGTGAAAACTTGGGTACTGAGGGGGGTTAGTGATTTGGCTAGAGAGTTATTCAGGCACCCAGTGGTACAGTGGAGGCAAGAGTCCAGGTTGTGGGGGAAACCAATGGGGTGAATCAAAAGAGCGGTAATATACTCAAACCACTGGATACCCGGAGACATCTCTAAGAGCCCTCAGCAGTGGCGCAGGAATGAGGGCTGGGCAGGTGGAGGCTTTTGGAGCTCAGAGTGGCACACCTGCAGCCATTGCCCAGCAGGTAGGGACCAACCAGAAGGCAAAGCCTTCAGGAGGAATCAGGCTGTTCCGGTTCCTGGAGTGCGTTCATCATCAACTTAAATCCAGCCTCACAGAGGTCCTGGGGGAGACATCAAAGTTGTTCCTTTAGAGAAAGAACTAGAAGGCCCCAAAATTTTCCCAAGAGGAGCTCTGCTCATGGGACCCCTGGCAACATTCAGGCTATAGCTGTGACCCTAATTTTGTCTGATTCTAGGTTAGGACTTTCACTACTTAGGACCTCAGTTTCCCCATTTCTTCACAATAGTTGGTAATGATTGGAAATCTCTAGTTAGTAATCTGTAGTTAGTGGCCTTCCTGAGTCTACCTGCTACCCACATTTTAAAATGAAGTAGTGCCTCAGTGCTGCCAATAAGCAAATCTCCAAATGGACCAGCCACGCAGCTAAGCTGGAAAGAATCAGAAGCAACGTCAGCTAGCTTGAAGAAAGAGAAAGAAGATGGAGGGAAGAACCTGGTGACAAGAAATCACTCAGAAGCTGCCTCTGCACTTGGTTCAAATGGTCAGAAAAAGGGCTGGGTCTTGGGTCAGAAGAGAAAGTGCCCTGTGTTCTTGACAAAGGCCCATGCTGCTAGATCCAACAATGCCTCTGTCAATGAATGGAAAGTAAGGTGAGCTAGAGAGACAATGAGCTCCCTGCCCTTGGAGGCAACCAAACACTACTTATGTAGTATTATATAAGTATATATAATACTTAAATACTTGCAAGTATATAAGTATTATAAGTACAATATACTTATATAAACTTGTTTATAAATGTGTGTATGAGAGAGATAGAGACAAAAAGAGTAGTGCACATGTTTGTGTATGTATGGGTGTGTGTGAGGGTGCAGGTGTGTGCATGCACAGCACATTGTAGAGGTCACAGGACAGCCTTGAGTGTCCATTGTCAGTCATCAGGTGCTTTCCACCTTTTCATAAGCCCAATTGGCCTCCAGCTTGGCTGAGCCTGCTAGATTGGCTGGCCCGTGAGCTCTGCCTGTCGCCCCCTCCCATCACTAGGACTACAAGCATATGCCACTTCAGCCAGCTTTTTATACAAGACTATGACCACCCCATCAGCCTTCCATTGCTCTACCACCATTCACACTCGCCTGTTTCCCCTGCACCCAAAGGTGGGATCACTATGTCCACGAAGCCAGTCACCTCCAAGCCACTGCCTCCAGGAAGCCCTCTTGGCTCTCCTACTCCACTATGAGAGGAAGGTGGGTGGGTGGGTGGGTGGTCTTCATGGCCTGGGACAGAAGAGAATGGATAAGGTCTGCAGAGCCCACGGCCTCTCACTATGGGTCCTGCTCTTTGAACTGTCTCTCAGCATCACAAATAGGATGTTTCCTGACCTGTGGGCTGGTGACATTGGTAAAGTCAAAGTATAAGCTCTGATGGGGACACAAAGTGAGAGGAGCCGTGGCCCCTTCCTGTCTTCAGTCTCTATAGTACAGAGCTGGCCTCCAAAGAGCAGTTGTCAGTCCCTACACTTGAAGGGGGCCACCATGGAATGGAGGGGAAGGTGGAGTCTCATTGATCCTGTCCTCTTTGTTAGCTGAGTGTCCCCATGGTGTGCCTTCACTGGAGGGAGCTGTGGATATGTACGGGAGTCCCATGTTCTACCTAAACTATTTCTCTGCTTGTGGTCCTCAGGGTCTCCTACCCTCTCATTCCGTCATCATGCGGAGTGCATGGGGGAGTGGGTGGAGCAAGGCCTTCTGGGTGGGTTTCAAAGAGCCTCTGGCTTTATCCCTTTCCCCTTCTCATCCCTGAGCGCACACCCTGTGCCACCCCTATTCAGGGGGAAATTATACCAGGTTGTAATGGGGAGCTGAAGGGAAAGCGTCTTTGCTATTCATCCCAGCTACCGCATGGACCTCTTGAGCATGCATTGTGCTTGCCCGGCTGCCTGGGCCTCAATTGTGATCAGGTGGTCTATGCAGCCCCTCCCCCTGGCCTGGGATAGGAACAGGCAATGGGCTGGCCTGCAGAGTCCTCTGTCCATCTTCTCAAGGGGCTTTTGTTGAGTAAAATAGCACCCGCCACTTGACCACTTTAAACGGAGGCCAGGCACTTGAACGTGGAAACAGAGGCCCAGGCGCTGGGAGCACAGGGACAATGGCCACCCTCAATTAGCTCACTGAGGTGCCCCAAATGGACTTGAGGAGGGGCCATGACCATGGCCTGCTCATGCATATTTATCACAAGCTGGGCTTGCGGGTTCCCATGGCAGCAGGAAGGGTGAGGGGCTCCCTGGGCCCTGCAGAGGCTGCGGTTCAGAGTCAATCTGGCCTTAGCCCCGCAGATCAAGACACTGCCTTCAGGCTTTACTTGTCCTTCTCCCTTTACTTGGCTCTGGGGCTCACGGCTAGCATGACTGGAGATTCTAGACCATTGGGGACAAAGAGTCCAACAACGTGCTGGACACATCTGTGAAGGCCAGAGTGGAGAGAGATAAGCTTTTCCCTTCATGGGACACCGAGGGTGTGAGGCAGCCAGCCACAACAAAAGCATTTATTGGGTGTAAGTGTCCTTACTGTCTTATCAGAACAAAGACATCTATTCTGGATGCCATCCCTAGAAGAAACAGGTGTTCAGATGAAATGGGGGGTTTGTCTAAGACCTGAGCTACAGGGCTGGGTTCCGACCCAGTTCCCACTCGTCACTGGGAATGGGAAGGTTACCACTGCTTATGCAAACACTGTGTAGGTCAATGGTGTAGGAGGTCCTTCTGTATATGTGTTGCTTTCATTGGTTAATGAAGAAAGTGTTTTGGGTCTGGTGATAGGGCAGAGCTTAGGTAGGCGGGGAGATGGAACTGAATTCTGGGAGGAAGAAAGCAGAGTCAGAGAGCCGCCATGGAGACACCAGGTCAGACATGCTAAATCTTTCCCGGTAATCCACGACCTCATGGTGAACACAGATTATTAGAAATGGGTTAAATCAAGATGTGAGAGTTAGCCAATAAGAGGCTAGAGCTAATGGGCCAGGCAATGTTTAAATGAATACAGTTTCTGTGTGATTATTTTGGGTATAAGCTAGCCGGGCGGCTGGGAGGACAAGCAACCCACGTTCCTCCTGTAACAGGTCAAGTTCAAGTTACCTCCTTACTCAATCATGATAACTCAGAAAAACTCAACTTGCTAGGCCTGAAGATTGGGCCCAAGAGAGTACCCTGCCCTGGGCCACTCATGGCTAATAAATAACAAAATGGGACCCAGCTCACACTTAGGCACTTGTCTCCTTCCTTTTAAAAGCCTCTTGGTGTCCAAACCCTGTTAGACTGTGGGAAACCTGCAAGGTTACCCCTGGTCCAGACAGCCTGTATGAAAGGCAGCTGTGGCCAAGCCTCCCAGCATCCTCCTAGGAGACTCTGGAGTCCCATCAGAAGCCTCTGCTATTGCTCCAGATTTCCCCAGCAGAACTAAAGGTCCCCTTCCTTCTGGAATGCAGTTTTCCTGGAAACTCATAGTATCACCCCAACACACAAAATCCAGGACCACAGAGATGTCCTGTAGCCCAGAGTGACAGCAAAGTAGTCAGTGTCCCCAGACCCCCCAATTCATGCCAATTTGGTGCTTCCTTAATGTACTCTTCCAGCAGGCCAACCTGTTACCCCCAGGAGAGGTCCTGCTCTTTCTGCTCATGCTTGGAGCTGAGCAGATTAATGGAATTGGGTTGGCTTCAGTTCTTACGGATGGAATTGGATTGACTTACATTCCCCTTGCTCACTGGGGTTAAACTGAGTTGGCTGGAGTGTGCTTGCTGAAGGATGAACTAAGTGCTGCTGTATCACCTGAGCTAAGCCTGGTAGAGGGAAACAGTTGGCAAGGGATTCCTTAAGCTTGCTCTTCTGCTAACTTGATCTATGGCAATGGGCAAGTCTCAAGCTGGAAGCTCCCAGGAGTCAGAGTCAGGACTCTGAAAAGATGGATTCCAAGCATAAAGAGTCCCCACAGGTAGAGCGGGAGTCCTTTTCACACTGTCTTTCATGTGTTGCTGACACCACTCCATAAAATAGTAAGTGAACATGGGTTTGGGAGTTCCCTTCCTTCTGTCACAGCAAGAAAACATGTTTCCTGTCCCATGATGTTCCACACATGTCAGTGTTACGCTCTCCACCCCTTGACTCATGAGCAGACCCACAGCAAACAAGCCGCTCCAGGAAGAGTACCAGAAACTTGATTGTGATTGACCATGTCTGATATCATCCCCAATGCCTGGGTCCTCCAACATCCTCTGAGAGCGCCTTGTGGGCACTTAGAAGAAAATGCGCAGAGCACTTGACTCCACACAAGGCACATCGTGAGGCCGTGAGTTGGTTACTTTTCTGAGGCTGTGACAAAACCTCATGACCAGAGGCAATAAAACGGGGAGTTCATTTGGGCTTGTGATCCCAGAGAGATAAGTAAGTGTCTATCATGTCAGGAAGTCACGGCAGCAGGAATGATACCAAGAGCAGGGAGCTGAGAGCTCACATTTTCAAAGATTAGCATGAAGCAGAGAGAGTAAATTGGACATGTGGAAATAAGATGTCAAATCTCACCCCCGTCACATACTTCCTCCAGCAAGGCTGCACCACCTGAATTTCCCCAAACAGCACCAGCCAAATGTTCAAGGGCCTGAGCCTAGCGCAGACATTCCTCATTAAAACCAACACATTTCACTCCCTGACCCCCATCAGCTTGTGGTCATGATGCAAAATGTATTTAGTCCAACTTCAGAAATTCTCAGTCTTTCATAGTCTTAACACTGTTTAAATATCCAAAGCCTCTTCTGAGACTCAAGGCAACCGCTTAATTGAAACTTCCCATAAAATCAAACAGTAAAATACATGCTTCCAGTAGCTAATGGAAGAGGATATACATTGTCATTTCAAAAGGGAAGAATGGGGATGTCGTGGGGAAATATTGGACCAAAGCAAGACTGAAACCCAGCAAAGCAAACACCAAACCCTGTACCTCCATGTCCAGTTCCTGGGACATTAATTTAAAATAAATTGGATGGCTCTGCCCTCTAGGTTTGCTCCCTGTGACATGCATCTCTCTTTGGCATGGCTCCAGTCCCTGTATGTAGCTCTCCTTGGCAGATGTCTCATGGCTCTGGCACCTCTAACATCTTGGAATCTGCACTGTAACTCAGCCTTCACTTTCACAGCTTTACCAATGTCCTCTCGCAGCCGCTTGCCCTCCAGGCCTTTACACAAGGACTTCTGTGCCACACATTGCCTGGCTCAGTGGCTCTCTGAAATCTTGCATGATGCACCCATGACCCCTGCACTCTTGTATCCTTCTTGCCTCTAAAGCCAGCAACACATGGACAACACTGTCAAGCTTGGGTGGCAGCTCTGGATGGACACGGGCCCACTTTGAATCATGTTAGCAGTAATGCTGTCATTTGTCTGCTTTCAAAGAGCATGAAATGCCTTAGGCTCTCTTATGCAAGCTGGAAGCTTAGCTGAGTGGGGGCTTTCCCTGAGTGCACTCTTCCCTTTGTGCAGAGCAGGCCTCAACTTCATTACTTCTTTTCTTTTTCTTTTGTTCCTCCTTCTTTTCTTCTTCTTCTTCTCCTCCTCCTTCTCTTTTCCTCCTTCTCTCTTCCTCCTCCCCTCCCCCCTCCTCCTCCCTCCTCCTCCTCCTCTTCTTCTTCTTCTTCTTCTTCTTCTTCTTCTTCTCCTTCTCCTTCTTCTTCCTCATTTTTTGTGGTTTTTTTCCTATACCCATAACCTATCTAGTCTCAGATCCTCGCTCACTTTATCAGAGTCATGTATAGGCTTTATCTCATGGAGTGTGCTATAAATCCAAGAAGAAGGTAGTTATTTACTCCCACAACATTTGTGCCACTGTTACACCAGTGTACCTTGCAGGTAGGTCTCTATAGGTCACAGGGTTTGTAGCTAGGTAATATTGATGATTGCTTTTCTCCTCAGCTAGCATGCAATGTACCTTCCAGCACCATAAATGGTAGTCAGTAAGGGGTGAAGCTTCTAGCTGGGCATCAGCTTGCTTTCTCTGTGTTTGATGACATAAGTTAAATTGTATCTTCAGCAATGGGCATGCCTCTCCTTAATGGAGCTAATCTTCTCAACAATTATAGCCTCTCTTCCAGCACATGCCTTGGCTGCAACATCAAGTTTCCTGGCGTTCTTTTTCAATCCAAAGTGTATGCTATTTCTTGTTGCCCACTTGCTCTTTTTCATTATAGAGACATAGACACATTGTCATTGGTAATCGAACTACAGACTCAACATTATATAGCCTTGAAATTTCTCCCAAAGAAATTAGTCTGTTGCTTTTTAATTTTAGCTTCAATCCAGTTCTCAGGACATGGGCAGAAAGCAGCTAGATTCTTTGCCAAAATATCAAAGGAAAGGGCCTCTAACCCAGTTGCTAATATTGTTTCCCTCGGAAACCTCTTGAGTTGTGACGATCCTGTTCCCACGACTCTCAGTACTGCATTCTTCCATGTTACTATTATAACAGCCCTTCAGCTCTATTAACAACATGCAAGTGCTTTTCTAACCCAAAGATCCAAAATCTTTCACATTTCTCCTAAAAACCAACATGCTCCCGTTCTTTACCACAGCATCTCACTCTCTGGTACCAACTCTTGCTGTGGCTATGGTAAAACACCATGACCAGGTGTTTATCTGGGCTTATGGTTCCAGAGGGAAAGCCATCCATCATGGCAGGAAGTGGGTCAAGCCATCCAAGTGGCAGGCACGGTTGTAGGAACAGGACATTTTGAGCTCACATCTTCCAAAGCTAGAGTGAAGCAGAGAGAAGGGACTGGAAGTAGGGTGAGACTACACAATCTTAAAGCCTGCCTCCAATGATATATTTCCTGCAACAAACTGCCCCACCTAAAGTTTCCCAAACAGTGCTACAAACTGGGAACCAAGCTGAGGAGAGTTTTCATTTAAACAGCAGCAGATTATCATCTAAGGAGGTTCTTACTCCCAGCATGAGCCATATCAGCCCTGACAAGCAGGGACTCCTAACAGCACTGGACAGTGCTCAGTAGCCCGCTGCCAGACAGGCTTCTCCACTCTTTCTAGGTTCCGAGTCGATGAGCAGAAGGCAACATTTACTACCGGCACCCTCCAGTTCTCACAAACCCCATTTTCATGCACAAGGAAGGCATTTCTCTGAGCTCACAAAGTTGCAGGCTCTCTCTCTGCTCAGCCTAGTACTAGCCCCAACTTCAGCACTGATTTTTCTGAAAGACACTCCTTCTCCTCTCTTGCCCTCAGACAGCCCATTTTTACCTGAGTCATGTGTTCTTTCTTGTCCCAGCCATCCACATGGCCCAGGCCATTGCTGGTCAATCCTGCAGGCAAACCCCCTCCAGGATCCATAGTGATATGCTAAACCTTCCATACCTGGGCACCATTTGCATGCCCATACAATCCACACTGAAGGCTGGAAGATTTCAAAAGAGCTTGCCAGGCATGGTGCCACAAGCCTTTAATCACAGCACTAAGAGATGGGGACAGGCAGATCTCTGTGAATCTGAGGATAGCCTGGTCTACAAAGTGAGTTCCAGGATAGTCAAGAATACACAGAGAAACCCTGTCTCAAAAAACTGAGAGAGAGAGAGAGAGAGAGAGAGAGAGAGAGAGACCAACTGTGAGTTTCTGTCCTCAGGCACATAAAGCTAAGTGACCTCCTATGCCTCCTACAAGGGCCACCAAGCAGAATTGGGGTAAAATTCAATTCTTAGGGTTTTTTTTTGGCTTCTTGTCTTTCAGGCCAGTCTTCCTGTCTCTGTTCTCAGTCTACCCATCTAAAGCACAATAATTGAGCACTAACTGTATACCATATACTGCTAGGCACTAGGAATAACAAGGCAAATAAAACTTGGCCCATGTGCTTGAAGAATTCACAAAAGTCCCTGGCAAGAGAGTCAGCCATTTGTCACTCAACAAACATAACAGCCTACTTTGACCAGGTCAAAAGACCAGCTCAGATCCCCAGACCTGCTCCTCCTCCCCACAGCTTGGCCCCTGTGGTAGGGCCGGCCACCCACCTTTTCCTGAAGGGACCTATAGGCATGAGCTCATGTCTGGAGGCCCTGCAGCTCGCAGAACAAGCTCTGCACACAAGGCTTCTTGTGACTCAGAGAGATGCAGTGGGGGCTGCAGGGCCCCAAAGCTCTGGGCGCTCAGGGCTGTCAGCAGACACTCCTATGGATGAGGGTGCCGGGCTTTGATATGGCATTAATACACTAATATCTTAATCCCACCACCACCCGCCAGCTGCCTGGCCACACAGCGGGGCCCTGGGGACAGAATTTCCAAATTACATTATTGAATGTTTACCTAGTGAGCAATCCAAAGAGTGTTTAACACCAGCTGAGGGCAGCGCATGTGCACAGGACAGCCCCCCACCACAGCCTCGAGCACACCACCCACACTTGAACCCTCCCCTGAGGAGACACGGTTGGGCATATAGCACATCCCTTAGAAACACGTGTGCCCCCACACACAAACCTCATGCCCTCCATCTTCACGGCATGTGTGCACACCAATGTGCCATACATCCGCACAGCCTCACATGCTACCACACCAGTCGCCTGCCTTCCCTCACCTCTCTCCACCAAAGAGAGCTCCTGGCAGCTTATCTGGGGCAGGGTGCTGTCAGGAGACTGCCCCGAGCATGCCCTAGAAAGTCACTGATTCAGGCTTTTGGAAGTAAGCATCTGGCCTCACCAGGCTCCCTGGCTCCCACTGCCAAGTTCAAAGCCACTCCTAGCTCTCCCTGATGGTGCTACTCATGTGCCATGGAGACAAACCACGACCTGAGCTGACTGCTGGCCCTTTTCCCTGTTGCCCTTGCCAAACATTCACTCCTCTCTCCATACTGGAAGGTTGTTCTCACTACCAGGAACACACGCCTCACGTCGCATCCTTGAATCCCAGTGGCTCAGCTGTCACAGGACGCACTTTCCAAGGCACACACAAAAATACCACTCTGCTCCAGAGTTCTCTGCACCAGCCTTGACTTAGGGCACAAGAAAGGTCCTACCTCAACATGAAGATGGAGAAATCTCCTACCCTGTGTGGTTATGGTGAGGACTGAACATCCATCCCTTCACAGGCTGAGACTCAGTAAGGCATCTCTTGTGTACATCATTAGATGACCATGATGAAGATGATGGTCATGCTTCCTGGTCCCCTCTGTCCAAACTCTTCTATGTTCTGTGAGCACCATTACTCATCAGCTAACAGTGAGGCTCAAGGCCACTTGGGAAAGCCACTGAAAGACTCCTACTGTCAGCTCTGCACTTTCGCGAATAGATTTTTCTAGACATCCTCCCTTGGAAGGAAGTGTGAAGCTCACTGAACTAAGAGAGTTCCCACTTAGATCTGCATACATCTGGTTCTGCCACAGCACCCTGTGACTTTGGAAAGTCCATTCTTCTCTCTGGGAATGTTTACCAAATAAAGATGTTGATTAACAAGACCCCCATGTCTCCTACAGTTCTGGGTTATACAACTCTGAGCCACCCATGGTTATAAGGACGCCAATCTAAATGAGATTGTGTCAGCAGCAGCAGCAATGGGGAAGGACAAGAAGGAAGGGAGGAGACAGCGTTGCAATGATGGGGCCAGCAGAAACTGAGACAAGGGCCTGGGGACCTTGTGGACAGGCCAGCCCCTAGGCAGAAGACTGGCTTAGGGAAACAGAGTTGGCTCCAAGGGTGTCATGAAAAGATGAGGTCAAACCAGTGAGCAGGATATGTTCTCTCAAAGGTCTTGTGGGCCTGGCTGAGCAGCTGAGGTTTTTTTTTTCTTGTAGACCAGAAGATATCAAACTTTCCTGATCATCAGACTGACCTGTGGCAATGTTGAAAATCCAGATTCCCACCTGTACCACAGTCCAACTGAGACAGAGATGCTTGTTTATCATTGGTGATATATATATATATATATATATATATATTTGAAAATAATTTTTCACATAATATATTCTGATCACAGTTTCCCCTCACCCAGTTCCTTCCAGATCCTCTCCACTTACCCACCCAGCTCCATCCCCTTTCTCTCTTTCTCTCTTTAGAAAACAAACTGGAGGGGTATAGTTGGTTACTTTACTCTTTGTTCTTTGTGGGCCCATCACCCAGCTCCCAAATAAATACATGGAGACTTAGTCTTTCTTGTCAATGCCCAACCTTAGCTTGGCTTGTTTTTAACCCACTTTTCTTAACTTAAATTATCCCATCTATCCTTTGCCTCTGGACTTTTACCTGTCTATATACCTTTCTTTACTTTTTACTCCATATCTTGCTGTATAGCTGGATGGTTGGCCCCTAGTGTCCTCTCTCCTTCTCCTTTTCTTCTCTCATCTTCTCTTTTTCTCCTTCCATGTATTCTCCTTGCCTGGCAGCCCTACCTATCCCTCTTCTGCCTTGCTATTGACCATTCAGCTCTTCATTAGACCAATCAGTTGTTCTAAGAAGACAAAGTAACATAGCCTCACAAAGTTAAACAAATGTAACCTAAAGAATGCAAAGATGTCTTTGCCTCATTAAACAAATATTCCACAGCAGAATAGTTCCACAGCATAAACAAATGCAACACATCTTAAATCAATATTCCACAATAGGAGGGACATAACAAAAAAGAAAACAACAGAAGAAACAGACACACACACACACAAAAAAAAACAATATTGGAAACCTTAATATATAAGCCAAAGACCAGTAAGAACAACAACAAAAAAATGCCCAAACAAAGCAATATGAGAAAAAAGTCTACAAAAATGCCATTGAGTTCATTTTGTGTTGGCCATCAACTGCTGGACACAGGGCCCGCCCTTAAGTGTGGTAAGACACCCAGTGAGATTTCATTGAAGAAAACTAAATTTTCCTTTGCAAGCTTATGTAACAGGTACTGTGGCCTCTGTCCTTTTACCAAGTGCTCCAGGTGACTCTTGAAGACAGGCAAGCTTGAGAAGTATTGCCAGATGAGACCAGAATGCTGATGGGACTGGGCAAGAAGGAGGCATTCACATACCCTCCTTGCATGATGTGGACAGGTGCCATAATGAAGGGCAACGGCCCAGCTTCAAGTTTCCAGGGTCCTACCTCTTTTTCCTGTCCTGAGACCTTGGGCACAGTATAGGACCTTTATTTTCCCACCTGTAAAATGGGAATATCCAATTCCCATCTTTTTTATTTATTGATTTTTACTGAGCTCTACATTTTTATCTCCCTGCCTCTCCCCTCCCCTTCAACCCTCTCCCTTGGTTCCCATGCTCCCAATTTACTCAGGAGATCTTGTCTTTTTCTACATCCCATGTAGATTAGGTCCATGTTCCCATCTTAAAGGTTGTTCCAATTAACCAAACCTGCTAAGGAATGGTTTCCCATGGCTGAGAACAATGAGGCTATTGCAAGAAGCACGGATAAGCATGAATGGATGTGTTATCTCTGTGGTATCTGCAGAGAGAGCTGTCTGAGAGGTGAGACAGGAGGGGCTGGTCCTAAGCTGAGGAAGAAGGGGCTTCATAGAGTCCCTCCTGACCATACAAGATCACCTGCTTTGCCCGTCCACTCATCCTCCAACAGTGCTCACTGCATGCTGTCATTTCTTAGATTTTTGTTTTGTTTTTTTGAGACAGAATTTCTCTGTGTATCCCTGCCTGTCCTGGAACTGTTCTACATATCAGACTGGCCTCAAACTCAGAGATCCACCTGTCTGCTTCCAGAGTGCTGGGATTAAAGGCGTGCAACACCATGCCTGGTGAGAGGAGGGTTTTTTAAATGGCCAAATAACAAAAACAATTCTGAGTCCTAACGGGTGATATTAGGGAAATCATCAAGAGGAACAAGCGGGTGGTCAAGTGGTCAACGAAGACCCCTCTGAAGATATCACCGCTCTTAGGTAGAATGTTGAAGGATGAGGAGAGGACACAGGCAAAGGAAAGTCACCTGGCATGCTCCAGGAGCTGCAAAGGGGCCTGTCTAGCTGGGACATGGGGAGCAAGGGGACAGTGGCACAGATGAAGATATTGGTGTCCACAGAGGCCTTGGTCAGAAATCTGAATATTACTTAAGTGCAGTGAAGATGTTTGGGGCTAAGGAGTGATGTGGTTTGATTTATATCTTAAGAAATCCCTCTAGCAGCTGTGCAGAGATGGTTGAGGGGGGTGAGCAGAAGAGGAGGACCTACTAGAAGGCTCTTAATCCAGGAAGTGCCAGCAGGGGAAGTGGGAGATGGGGGAGGAAGGAGGCAGGTGAGGTGAGCAGAGTCAAGAGCGCTTCTAAGGCTCAGTGGTCTCAGACAGGTGGGCTGTGGACAGGAGAGCACAGGGCACAGGGATAAGGGGGGACACCCAGGTGTCTGGAGTGCCACAAATAGCTAGGCAGCATGGGGAGATGGCAGAGAGCCCTGCTCTTAGCAGCTTGGGGTTTCCCGGAACCAGAACTATACAAGCTTGGTGCTAGGTATCCAACACCGCTGCATGTCCTTCTGCAGCTCAACCCCGCACCTCCAGGAAGAGCAGGACAGGCTTCACGTGCTTCTTAGTTTCAGAAGCTTCTTCCAGGGAATCTGCACACAGTCAGCATTTAGAAACAAGATATCTGAAGTCAGCCTGCCCGGGCTCAAACTAAGCAGGCAGCTTCCTAGATGTGTGGTGCTAAGCTAGTTATTTACCCTGCCTGTTCTTCTGGTTCCCCAATAAACCTGGGATGAGATGAGCACACCCTTCCTACACAGATGCCATGCTCTGCTTATCAAGTTCCTAGATGAGTGCCTGGCATGAAGGAGACACTGAGAAATATGAGCGCCCACTCTGCTTGTGACAGCTGCTGCCTCACTGGTGTCAGGGCCTTTGCCAGCAGAATATTCCAGAACTTCCCCCTTCACTTATGGCTAAATGTCTGTCAATCAGTTACCATACATGGGGCAAAATTACCTCTGCCCTGGTAGGGTGCCCCATGTAGGGGCGGGGACTCTGTCCAGTGGTTCAACTAAGGGGAAGACAGGGAAGTAACCTGTCCTAGGCAGAATCCACAGGACTGGTTTCAGAACCAAGAGGTCCTAGAAATAATGGTGGCTGAGGCTGGCCTGTCTTGTTGGGATTAACCCTAGGTGCAGGGCCAAGCTTGAGTATTGTTACCATTTGAACATGAAGTATTAAAGAAATGGATCCTAGCCAGTAGTGCCACTTGGGGAGGTTCTAGACACTCAAGGAAGTGGGGCTCACTAAAAGAAGCCGGTCACTTGGGATCTCTCCTTGTCAGGGCTGCATTTTGTCCTGGGTTCTTCCCTGTCTCTCTGCCCTCTGCCTATGCAGTGAGAAGCCTGGGTTCCTGTTCGCCCTGCCATGTTGTTCTGTCTTGTCAGGGCCAAGATCAATAGAAGCAACAACTGTGGACCAAACCCAGTGAAACCATGAGCCAAAGTCGATCTGCCCCCTCCAGTTGTTTATGTCAGGTCTTGAGTTCCAGTGAGTCAAAGGTCAAATGCCATTGTCCCTGAAGAATGACAATGATGACTAGAACATGACGGCTTTTTGTCAGGCCTTTGTAAGATCCTCTGCAGACTAACAGCCTTGTTGTAGAGCACCGGGTGTTTGGAGGTGCTTACAGTCCTCACAGCTGGCTGCAGCGCCCTAAACCAGGTGTCCCTATGACTGCTCAAAGCCCTCCTCCCACGTCACAGTCTTCCCCTTTCCCACCCCACCTGTGCAGGTCTCTCCCCTTCCTGTCCTGAACTCTTCTTCTCAGCTTGCCCCTCACCCTCCCACAGAGCGCCCTTGCTGGCCTTCACTTCTGGAGTTTGCCAGCCACAGACAACTCATTACTCTCAAAAGGCAAACTCAAGAGACACAGAAAGAGGAAATCATTCTCCCTACCCTTTACCATGTAGTTTCTGAATCTATTTCCAAACACACATACCCCAACCTATAAGGGACCTAAATTGTGTCTGTTTGACAAGCAGCTTGCCATTAAAATCAATAGGAGGAGATAGAAGGCAAAGAATCCCTCAGGAGGCTGAATGCCAAGATGTAGGACAGGGGACACAGGGACTGTCTCTCCCACCTCTGCCTGCTGGAATGCCAAGCTTTTAGATATAAGTACCAGTAGGACAGAGTAAAGAGACAGACACTCCTCCTCAGCCCTTCTGTGACTCTGTTTCTCACCAATGAAGGAGAGTTGCCCTAGATGACTTTTAAGGCCTTGTCCTACTCTAGAGGATGTGATGTTTGGGATGGAGGCGTCATGAGGGCAATGATGAATAACCATCTACACAGGCACGGGGCTGACTGTGGCACACAGAGGGAAACTGTATGCAATCCCTGGTCACCTACTGCAGCCATTGGTCTACTTAAGACCCCTCAGGCAGAGTAAGAGTTAATTACATTGCACTTGCTAAGGTCTTTCTGGAACCCTCCACCCACTCCCACAGTGCAGTTTATGTTCCCAATGGTCTTTGCATGCAGGCTCCTCTCTGGACTATAACCACACTGGTTCCCACTTTCTTCTTTCGGGAGCCCTTGATCCCTTTCCAGGCTCTAGTCTGGCACCTCCACCCTCCCGAGCCCATGCTGGCCTGGGGCTATAACTGGTTGCTTGCAGATGGCTCTCCCCTTCTCTGCTTGTGCTTTCTCCTGAGGTGGACCTTGAGAGGATGTGCCTTCCACAGCTTGTTCTTTCTCAGCCTTTCAGGATAAAAGGTGAAGGTGGAATCAAATTCTCAGAGTTCTAGTTTGTTCTAACAAAAAGTGCTCTCTCCTTGAGCCAAGTAGGCATACTGGTTGACAAGGAGAGCGAGATAACCCCGCTCCATGGTGGGGAGGTAGGAGTCGGGGAAGCTAGGCAATGGCCCATCTGCACATGAGGGCAAAGGGCAACGTATAAAGGAGAAGGAATGCTTTAAAACAATACTGCCATCTAAAAATAGTGCACAGCTTGGCCTGGCTGACGCGGAGGGGTCACGTTTTATGGCTGCCCCCATCTGCTTTTCTGGGACAGTGTGGCTCAGGCTGCTCTGGTTATAGATTTTCCATGAGCTCGGCTCGGATTTCCCTGTCCCACTGCTCAGCCCACGGGTCAGTGGCTAATTTTCCAACGTTTATCTTTCCCCTTTACAATTTCCCCCATGTAAACGGCCTGCGCCTTCAGCCCCCTTGATTTCTGTCCTGGGGCTGGGATTTGGGACAAGCAGGCAAGCAGACCTCCCAGGCTTCTCAGGAACCCTGGAGCCATTTGTAAGGACTAGACCCAGTGGGACCGAAAGTAAGTTGTGCTGTTCTTGTGCCCTGAGGGGACCTGGCAGCTAACTTTTGTTCCATAGACCCAGCTACTTCAGAGCCTGCATAGCCAGTCCACCCTTCAGTCTCTCCTAGAGCCAGACCTATGTTAGTTTTGCAGCAGTCAGCTTGAGAAACAGGAGTAGACTCGGCACCCGGGCTGCACTCATTGCCCTTCCACTCTGAGAAGAGGCTGATGTGACATCACTGATACTGCTGGGAGTGGTCACGTGGGGCTGTGTTGACTTGGAGTCCCTGAAGAAGATGCAGCAGGGATGGGAGAGTTTGGGGCTCAGATGTGGAGCCTAGTCACATGGACCAGTTTCTTATCTACCCTACCGGACCACAGAAAGGATCCTGATCTACACTCCGCATTGGGTTCAATATTCTCTCAGATTTGTTGTCAACTGCTTCTCATGTAGTAAGTTTCATCTCCCTTGAGCCTATCCTGGGGTCTGCCCACAGGACAACACAAATTTTACATGTGCCTTTCTGGACATCAATCACATCTCCAGGGAGGAAGACACAAGAAAAAGAAAGGACAGCCTCGGGCTAGAGGTTTGGCATTCCTGTGTGAAAGATGAATGTGGGCCTGGTAGACCAGAAGGTTGCTCTCTAAGCAGTTTGATCCCTAGGAGAGGAAGGTATTGGGCTATTCAAGCCCATGGCCTTCCCACACTCAGTAATCAGATGAGCCCTCATCTTCTACACAGGGAGTAGCTAGGAGGAATCTATCCAGAAGGTGACTTAAAGATGTTGGTATCTCCACTGAGTATGGTCTGTCAAAATCTTGGGAGAAAAAGATTTTGATCCAGAACATCAAATGATCTGAATTATCTCGTTCCTTCCTCTGAGATATTCCAAAGCACACTTGTACTATGTCTGATGTCACCACCTGGCCTTTGGCTACTTTTTCTGTTGCTGTGATGTGTGTGTGTGTGTGTGTGTGTGTGTGTGTGTGTGTGTGCATACACACAAAGCAATTTAAGGAAGGAAGGGTTTTATTTGGCTCACAGTTTGAGGATGCAGTCCATCATTTCAGGGAAGCCATGGTGACAAGAGTGTTGGGACACTGGTCACATTGCATTTAAAGTCAGGAAGCAGAGAACAGTGAATGGCTCGCTTCTACTTAGCTATTTTTCTCCTCTTTATACCACCAAGGACCCCAGCTAGCGGGATGGTGTCACCCTCATCCAGGGTGAATCTTCTCACCTCAGTTAACCTAATCTAGAGAATCACTTACAGAAATGCCCAGAGGCCAACCCAATCTAGATAAGCCTTCATTGCTATGCTTAGAGGCTTCTCTCCTATATGATTCTAGAGCCTATCAAGTTGATAATCAATATTAACCATCATACAACCTCATTCTGTGATGGGCATTTGTTCTGTGACAGTTTCTTCCAGAGAGTGAAACTTTCCAGCCTGCGGGAAAGCTCCTTAAGCAGGAAGGAAAAAAAAAGTGAAAACAGCTTCAGGAAGTCCCTGAAACCAAGCAGATTCACTAAGCCCCTATCTGCCAGAGTAACCAATAAAAGCTAAAAGTCCCTCTCAGAAGAGCAGAGCCAAGCTGCAAAGAAAACAATCAGCCAAGCTAAGCTGTAAAGACTCTGAGACCAGACCAGCTGCCTGGGAGAAGTAGAAACCAGCTGAGCCGCCTGGAAGAGATTTAGAACAGAGTCATTTGGAAAGGACACTGTCCAGCCTATTGAACTGTGTCTTAAGGCTGTGCAGTGTGCTTACGTTTCCCAGATTGTGGGGTTGTCACCCGTGCTAGGGTGGTGGTTAGTAATGAAGCTGTCTTTGAGTCATTTTTGCTCCTGTAAGTAACCTCAATAAAACTCGTTGGTTCACCAGGTAATGGTGGTGCACACCTTCAATCCCAGCACCCAGGAGACACAGGCAGGTTGATCTCTGAGTTCAAGGCCCAGCCTGGTCCACAGAATGAGTTCCAGAACATCCAGGGCTACACAGAGAAACCATATTGAAAAAACAAAAAGCCCAAATAAAACAATATCTCATTGGTTCACCAAGGTGGATTTTGTTGCTATTGGTACTTTGGTCTGTTGTAGGATCCCTATCTGGGGTGAATAGGCATGTGTGTTGCATCTCCCCAGGAAAGGTTTTGTCACACAACAACATTATTGTTCCATGTGTGGAGGACAAAAGTCACTAATGTCAAAAAATAGTAGAAAGAAGGGCTTAGATTAATATCTGTCTCCCTAGTCCCTGTTGCTTTCCCTATGGTTGCCTTTTAAAAAAATCTACCTGGGCACTAACTTTATACTTCAAAGTTTTGAAAAGACCTGTAGCTGACTCCAACATGCAATTGAGTATTGACTTATTTTCATCTCATACATTACACCCTTTTAAATGTCTTCAGCCTGTCTCTGGCCCTAAATGATCTCTCTATGTTATTGACTTGGAAGCTCAAAACCACAGACTTGAACTCCATATGTGTTAACACAGGCATCTTGTTGATGTCTTCTCTGCACCCCTCCCCAACTCTAGATTTAGCACAACCCCCCCACCACCACACACACATACTCATTCTTGGTCTTCTGAATCCCCGTGGGTGGTTTATCTTTCATCCCCTGTCTCTGTCTCTCTTCTATTGCATGAAACAGCACTGCCCCTAAAATAACATACCCTAAATCTGTCCACCCCTCTAATCCCCCTTACTGACATTTTAATCCAGACCACATTGTCCTTCTCCTGGACTCTACCATCGCTCCCATAGGGCATTCTGCATTTTGTCCCACCTCCTTCTGCATCATTCTCCACTCTGTGGCCAGAGCAATCCCTACAACATAGATCAGATCAATTCACCTTCTGACACCTTCTATTGGCTTCCACTAAAATGGAAGATAACCTAATCTCTTCGTGCTGGTCTTGAAGGCCTTGCTAACACAGGCACAGTCTATGAGCCTCGTCTCTCATCTGTGCCCTCTCCCTGACATACTAACCACCCTCACCTTACTTCTAGTTTTCAAGCATCCCAAATTTGTTCTAGCCCCAGGACCTTTTCAGAAGTTGACCCTCTACTTGGAATGCTCCTCTGGAGAGTATAATGTGATTTTAGCTTTCTAGTTTGGAAAAGATTCGCTTTCCCTAACTTCATTCCTAAGACAGTTACTGTCCCACACTCAGAGCCCTCCTGCTGTCCAGGATGTAATGCCTGCCCCTGCCAGGGAAGACGAAGGTGATTTTTTTTTTTGTTAACTCTGATGTCCTGACCAGGTGTCCCAGCACCTTGAAACAAGGTTGTTCCTAGGGCAGGTGTCAAGGGAACAAATGGGTGGATGGATTGATGGACAGACGGAGGTACAGACATACTGATGAATAAATAGATAGACGGATGGACAGACAGACAGGTAGGTGGTTGGATCTGCCTTCAATTCACAACTCAAGAGCTAAATCCAGTCTTCTGAGGCAATACCGCCACTGCTGCCTCCCTGACTACATCGTGTACATATGATGGATAAGTATCTGTAAAGAAACAAGAGGTTAGGAGTAGGAAATATTTATCTTTATTAGTGATACACCTGGAAGACTTCAATTTCCTCTTTCAAACCTGGGAAGAATATTTATCTCATTTAAATTGTATGAGGATTTAATATCAGTCAATGGTGGCACTGAGCTTGTGGTTCATTCACTGGGTGGCATCTATCATCATTCTTATTTGTTGCAGCTTCTTAGGTTCTTTGCCTGGTCAGAGGGGCCCTATGACTTGCCCTGTGGCCTTGTGCTCCTCCTGATCCCTCACTTTTTACTACTGGAAACTGAGGCTCTGCAGTGAGGATAGACAGCAATGGAGCTCAGATCTGCCACTTTCTGGCTTTCTCAGATGCTGTAAGCATCCTCCTCCTCAGGCTGCAGTTTCCATTCTGAAATGATTCTGATGAAGCCTTAACCTCTTAATAATTACTGCAGTCCCATAAGGAAAGTCTTGACTACTGGGATAAATGCAGTGTCAAAGTCTGATCAGTGAACAGGCGACTACCTGTACACACACACACATGCACACAGACACACACACACCTGTACTTGCACAGGCTCACATTCAGGAGTACATGGATCCACCTGCACACAGCCCTCCTATCTCAGTTGGGCCTGGGGGATACTGATTTGCACTTTAGGGATGGAATCAATTAGACTTATTTTAAAAACCTCATCTGTTTTGATTTAACAGGAAGTTTCTGCTCAATGAAATGCAGCACTAGTCAATGAAAAACCAAAGGCCCTGAATTTCAAGGCTCAGTTGTCAATGAAGGCTGAGCAGAGCCTCCCAGTCCAGCCCCTATTTACACAGTTCCCTGTCCATACCTGGCTTTGATCCCACTGAGTTCTGAGAGAAGAGGGGTGTGTCTTCAGCCAGTGGTCCTTGTCTACCAGCCCTGAGCCATGACCCTCTGAACACCATCCTTCCTGGACACCTACTTTTGTCTACCCAGTTCCTATCCACATTAAGGATAGTATTTGTCAAGTTTATATCTGTGGCTCCAGTACCCAACCCAAAACCTGGCACAGGAAGGAAACTAGGGGAAACTTTTATGGGAAAAAATGTGTGATGATTGAGTACATAAATAAATGATATAGTTGCAATAGTAAGTAATATTTCCTGTACCACCTACATAATCTCTGCACCAAGTTAAGCCCTTGGTGTATTGACTCTGAGTCTTCGGGATGATGCCATGCAGCAGGCTCTCATACTCAACCTCATTTCACAGAGGAAGCATGGAAGAAAACCATGTTTGTGCTTCGTCACATGAAGTAAATGCAGTAACTGGGATTCCAACCCAAGTGCCAAGACCCTGATATTTTGCTACTCATTCATTCACCAGTCATAGGACACAACACTGCCTGGCCCTGGAAAGAGCCCCAGAAACACCCTGATGGATTAGATCCGCTTTTCCCAAGGAAGCCATGCATGGTCTAGTGGGGAGTCAGAGACATGGAAATGGGTTGGTAAAGAATACCAGGATGGGGGTGAATGTGAGAAGGTGCCATGTGGAAGCAAACGGAGGTAACCCACTGTGGTGTGATTCTAGGGTGCTTCTTGAAGGACATAGTCTTTTACTTCAAAATCCAGACAGGAGCAAGAGAAAGGACATCACAGGCAAAGGGGCAGCATTTGTGAAGATCATGGAGTCACATGGGTGTGGTGCATTCTCAGCATGCAAGCCCCTTGGGAGAGGAAGTAGAAAGGGTTACCATTCATTAGGAAGATCAAGAGGACAGATCGCAAGGCCATAAGCAAGTGTGGTCTATAGAGGAGCTGGGCCATCACTGAAGGGATGTGAGATCCTTGTAAGGGCAGGTGACACGATATGCTCAGTACATCAGGCGCTTCGGCTTCTAAAGCTAAGCAAACACCAGCTTATAACATTTGAGTTTATAAACTAATTTGGGGTGATTGCACACCTGTGCATCAACATGAGGTTCCTATTCCTTGGCTAAGTCTTTAGGTCTTCTGTAGAAGTTTTAAGTCTTTCATCATAAAGTTCTTATATTTTGAGAGGAGGGGCAATGTTGGAGATCAAACCCAGGGCCTCACAAATACTATACAAGTACTCTACCCCATGGCTTCATTCTTAATACACTAATAGCTTGTTAATTTATAGTTTCTGTTGCTGCTGTAAAACTAAAAAAGAAAATTACATTGCATTTTCTAATCAGTTGTTGTAAGGGATGCTTAAGCTTGTATGGAGCAAGTTAGAGCAGATTTACTTTTCCATTTAGATTACATTATTCCTGCTGAACTGATTGCATTGTCCATTACTGTTCATTGGTTTGGCATGTTACATGTCATGTTTAAAATTTTCATAGATGTACATATTGAAGTTAATTACTAGAAGTGCCAATAGGGCTCAGCTTACCTCGCAAGCCCACCCTTTGACTTTGATCTCCAGAATCTACATGGTGGAAGGGGAGAATTAGTTCAGAGTTGTCCTCTGATGTCACACATGCACTCTGACATGTGCATTGTTCCAATTCTCTCCCCCTCTATATCCCTCTCTCCATCACACACACACACACACACACACACACACACACACACACACACACACCATGTACAATCCATATATGCACTGTAATGATAATAGAACTTTTTAAAAATCAAGTATTTGTTTTTTATTAAAGAAAGAGGAAGAAGAGCATGGAGTAGGGTGAGTGGGGAAGATCTGGGAGGAATTGGGGTGAAGGAAAAGAGTGATTAGAATACACAGTATAAAATTTTTTATTTAAATAAATAAACAAAAAGTAATTAATTACTGAACAAGTGATGTGAAGCATTCATACAGGGCCAAATAAAAAGGCAGAAATTGTCTTAGTTCCTCTTCTATTGCTATAAGAAGACAGCATGTTCAAGGCAACTTATAAAGAAAGGCATATAATTGGGAGCCTGTTGACAGCTAAGAGGGTTAAGTCCATAAACATCGTGGCAGGAACCACAACATCAGGCAGGCAGACACAGAACTAGAGCAGTAGCTGAGAGAGCACACCTGACCCACAAGTTGCAAGCAGAGAATGAGACTAGGTCTGGCCTGGGCTTTTGCAAGCCTTAAAGCCCGCCCACAGTGACACATCTCCAAAAGTCACATCTCCTAATCCTTCCTAAACAATTCCACTAGCTTGGACCCAGGCATTCAAACATCTGAGCCTATGGGCCATTCTTATTCAAAGCACCATGCTGACTCCTCCTACCTCACGAAACTCAGCCTAGAAACTCACTCTCCTGGGTGTTCAGAGGTTTGTCTCTTAGGTAACCCTCGATCCTATCAGGTGATGCTAACCACTACAACAGCCTTCTGCATCATTTCCTCAGCCTTGCGGACAGGGTATATCCTCAGACTCTTGGATATTTCTTATCATTCTCACATGAAGCATGGATCTCTACATAGCTTTAATCTGCATCTCGATGATCACAAGCAGACCCTTTCCTGGACGCTTGCCTCTGCTTTTAATTCTGGGCCTTTGCTCCTTTATCTCATTGATTCTAAAACCACTTCATACATTAGGGAAATCAACCCTTTGATGAAATATGACTGTGAGATTGTCTCCCAATTAGTTGCTTTCCACTCTGTTTTGATAGAAAGTGTTTCTTAATGTAGTTTAATTTCTCTTTTTTCCCTCTGACATCCTCTCTTCTTGAGTCACAGTTTGGAAGAGCTTCCCTACTCTGAGTGTATTCACGGATTTTCTCACGTTTTCTTCTAGCGTATTTGTGACCTAGTTTTTGCTCTTCAGTCTTCGATCCATTTGGAATTTGTCCTGGTAGACAATCATAAATTTGACGCTAACTTTATCATTTTTCCACATGGCCAACCAGTGACCTCAACCGTGTTTATTAGACACTTAATCATTTCTCTCACTGGTTTTAGAGGGCACTCTTTCGGTGTGCTAATATCCCATGTGCTTCTATTTCTAGACTTTCTGTTACGCTTGGTTGGCCTGTCCCACTCTGCATGCATCAGTTCCTCATGGTTTCAATTATCGAGACTTTAATATGTTTTAGTATCTGCTTCCACGAATCCACTGATATTACTCTTCAGAGTTTTTCTTAATGTTTTTATTTCTTTATTTTTTTTTTCACATGAACTTTAGAATTCAGCTTGTCTGGCTTTAAAAAAAACTGTTGGTATTTTATTGGGATCACATTAAATTTAGAAATGTACTTAGGGAGAATTGACAGCTTTATGATGTTGAGTCTTCCTGGCCAAAAACGTGGTCTTTCCATTTCTCCAGGTTTTCCTTTGTGTCTGTGAGGAGTGTTTCAGCATTTGCACAGCATAGACCGTGCCACAGTGTGTAACTTCACTCTAAGCTGTGGCTTGCCATTGCTCCTCTAAATGAAATGTGTTTTTCATTATATCTTCCAAAGTAGTAATAGTTATACACAAAAAATAGTTATATATAAGAAATGATTTTTACAATCATTTCTTATAAATTTCATTTAATCATCTCAAATGAGGATACTCTTGCTGATAGTTTTGCTGTAGGTTCTTTAAGTCTTCTCATGTTTTTAGCGTGTGTGTGTGTGTGTGTGTGTGTGTGTGTGTGTGTGTGAATTGTGTGAAGTGTGTGGGAAGGTGCTGTGCATGTGTCTATGCCTACACAGAAACCAGAAGAGGACATTGGGTCATTGGGTGTCTTCCTCTATCACTCTCCACCTTTCCCTTTTTTAAGTGTGTGTGTGTGTGTGTGTGTGCGCGCGCGCGCGTGCGTGCACGCGCATGAATGTGTAATACATGCAGGTGCCCAGGAGGCCTAAAGAAGGTGTCAAATCCTCTGGAGTTACAGGTGGTTGGTAGCACTATACACAGGTGTTGAAAAATAAACTGGAGTCCTCTAAAAGAGCAACAAGTGCTCCGAACAGTTGGACCATCTCTATATCTTGTTTGTTTGTTTGTTGAAACAGTGTCCTTCACTTAACCATCAGCTAGGTCAGCTAGGGTGACTTGGCAGTGAGCCCCCATCCCAATGCTTGTGGTACAGGCTCATGCAGTCAGGCCTCTCTTTTCACACTGGTTCTCAGTTTAGAAATCAGGTCCTCATGCTGCGGAGACATCCCTCTTACCCACTGAGTCATCTTCCCAGCCCATATTCTTCAGTTTTTCTAGGGACACACACACCTGAAAACCGCATCTTCCCTCCTGGTTTTCATTCTTCCGATAGTTTTCTTTTGTCTAATTGCACCATTTAGCAGAATAGGGGCAGCTCAACAAATATCTTGATGAAATTCTAAACCCACTGAGGATAAAACAGAGGGACACCTAAGTACAACTGATTACAGATACTATTTAATTCTTAGAAAGCCTGGTCTCTATATACTCATGCAGCGTTGGCAGCAACCTGGCCTTGGGGACCCTGGGCTCTGATGAGGCATGCTCAGTAGATGCCCTGGAGCATCACTGGACCTCCAGCTCTGGTGAGGCATGCTCAGTAGAATCCCTGGATCACCACTGGACCTCCAGCTCTGGTGAGGCATGCTCAATAGAAACCATGGAGCACCACTGGACCTATCTGGCTCTGATGAGGCATGCTCAGTAGATTCATTACCAAGATGCTTTTCACTTCAACTTAAGAGGTTTTCTTCCATCAAAAGCCATCCTTGCTGTTGCTGCTTGTTTTAATTCTCAGGTAGAAGCCCTCTTTGTTTTCTTCTCAAAGTGTTATTTTCTAAATTTGTAATCAGAGAATGTATTCCATACTATATTTCATATTTTGTGATTTATCAAAATTTTCTACATGGTCTTATTGCCTTAATTTTATTTTAGTGTGTATATGTGTGCACATGTGTGTGTGTGTACACACACACACACACACACACTCTGATGTATCTATGGATGTCAGAGGACAATTTTCAAGGTAGGTTTTCTTCTTCCACTGTGAGTTCTGGGAATCAAGCTCAGGTCCTGAGCTTTGCAAGGTGTTTTTTTACCACTGAGCCACCTTGCTGGCCATAGTATTAATTTCCACAAACATTCTTTTTACAAGTAGCTGTTTTTAAAAAGTGGATTATTCATTTTAGAACAGAGATTTCAAAGTTATGGTTAGGCTTTTTTATCCTCAATTTTTTTTTCTTTTTAGGTTTTTCGAGACAGGGTTTCTCTGTAGCTTTGGAAACTGTCCTGGAACTAGCTCTTGTAGACCAGGCTGGCATCGAACTCACAGAGATCCACCTGCCTCTGCCTCCCAAGTGCTGGGATTAAAGGCGTGCACTACCACCTGGCAATGGTTTTGATTTTGTGGAGGACAATACTGTGCTGTTTTGAGCATAAATGCCCACAACTGTTGTGAGCAGTGACTTCTACTGTCTGGTATTCGCTAACCTATATGATTCCTTCCACATCTATCTGTATGACCTCTAGAACGTAGCAGAAATGGTGAATGTATCACTTCCAAGATTAAGTGACCTAAAGTGCCCCCACTTTCAGCATGTGGACCCTCCCACCACCACCCACTTTCCTTCACACCAGACGGGTAAGCACAGATGGGAATGTGCCAGTCTCAGGGAAGTCTTAGCCCTGAGCCAGCAACTTCTTTGAAATCCCGGAGCAAGTAGCAACCCCTAATCTAGGCAGCTGCCTGCAAGGATCCTAATCCAGAACAACAAAGGCTCCTTGTCCAAAGCTGCTAAATTCGAGAGCAATTTGATAGAAAGCACTAGATAACTCATAAATATGTCCATTGCGGTCACAGCCTTCATCACTTGTGCCTGTCTCTGGCTCACTTGACGCTTCTAAACAGAGGTCCTCCTTGTCAGCTGATGGCCTCTGTTCCCTTTGTGCCTTCTGCTGGGACTGATGAACCCCTGCCAGAACTTATATTTCCACCTATGTAAGTGGCTTTTCTCTAGTCTTGTCTCTGTTGGGCTGTGTGGGATTTTTGTCACATTTTATTTAATTTATGGCTTTAGTTTTTCACATTTATTGATATGAATGATGGGCTTGACCTTGGTTGCTGCAAGTCTTTTAGTCTTACAGTCATTTTCTGTTCTTCAGCCCTCTGCTTTGCCTTGCTTATTCTGTGAAATTATTTAACAGGAAAATAGTGGTTTTGTTTTGGTGTTATATTTATCATTAACTTCATGTGACTTCGTTATCTAGACAGCATCATTTTCGTCTCCTCCAAGAAACAATAAAGGCCTGTTCGCCTTTGCCTTCTCCCTCCTTTCTTCTACCCCCAGTTTTCATCATATTACCTTCTTGCTTATAAGTCTCAGCTGTTAAAGGGCAACATCTGAGATGGGGAAGACAGAAAGACAGGCATTATATTTGTCTTAGAGTTTCTATGGCCGTAATAAAACACCATAACCAAAAGCACTGGGGAGGAAAAGATTTATATCCCCTCGCAGATCACAGCCCATCACTGGGGAAGTCGGGGCAGGAACCTGGAAGCAGAAACTGATGCGGAGGCCATGCGGGAACACTGCTTAATGGCTTGCTATCCATGCTTCACTCAGCCTTCTCCCTAATACAACCCAGGACCACCTGTCTAAGGGTGACACCACCCAGTCACAGTGAACTGGGACCTCCCACATCAATCATAATTCAAGACAATACAGCTCAGACTGGTGAAAGACACCTACAGGCCAACCTGGTGCTCACAGCCCGGGCTGGCTGAAGACATCCATAGACCCACCCAGCACCTCGCAGTGCCGAAAAGGTAGGTGCTATTATGATGAGCAAATATATGGTGAAGAAATGGGAGAGAAAGAGAAGCAGAATGGCTCATGTGCTGTGGAAAGAGGCAGAACCGAAGAAGCAAAGGTGGTGAGGAACAGGCTGACGGGGCTGGCCTGCTTGGCATCCAGGGCCAGGGTGACATCCAGGCCCAGATGGCCACCAAGGGCCATGTCTGGGCCTGTGGTCCTACTGCAGCCAGGGTCTGTGTTGACATCCATGGTCCATGTTACCACCAAAGGCCACAAGGATGCCCAGGGTCTGGGCTGCCACTTATGACCATGTTGGTGTCCAAGGACCATGCCACCACCAGGGCCATGCCGATCTGAGTACTCTATGCTGCCACATGGGGTCACAATGACATCTGAGCCTGAACTGCTGCTAAGGGCCACTTCTGGGTGATGGTCCTATAGTGCCAGGGTCTATGTTAATGTCCATGACTTCAGAAACCGCTGAAAGCCGAGCAGATGTCCAGGATCTGGTCAACCACCTGAGTCCACGTTGGTGTCCAAGAGCCATGTTGCTGCTGGGACCATGGTGACATATGGGCCCCATCTGCTGTTGAGGACCATGTCTGGGTCCATAATCCTATTGCAGCCAGGCTCTGTGTTGATGTCCGTGGCCCATGTTGCCCCAAAGGCCACATGGATGCCTCAGGGTCTAGGCCACAACCTGCAGCTATGTTGGTGTCCAAGGACTTGGGGCATGCTGATCTGAGTGGCCTGTGCTGCCTTGGTGACATCTGGGCTAAGCTGCTGTCTAGGGTCATGTCTGGGTCCATGGCCCTGCAGCAACCAGGGTCTGAGTTGATGTCCATGGCTCCTGTTACCATTGAGGACTATGCAGATGCCTGGGGTCTAGTCAGTCACCTGAGATCATGTTGGCATCTGAAGGCCATGCTGCCAGTAGGGCCATACTGATGTGGGTGGTCTGATGCCACTGGGGCCTTGGAGACTGCTGGACCTGAGCTGTTGCCAAGGGCTATGTCTAGGTCCATGATCCTGCTGTAGCCCATGTTACCACAGGGGACCATAGGATCCATGTGGTTGAAATCTGAGGGCTGTGTTGAGCCAGCCCCACCCTTCAGTAGTCCTGGGACAGCTGGCCTTGCCCCTTGCTAGACATAGCAGCAGGATAACTTATTCAGCCCCTGATGGGAGAGCTGACCACCCACCCCCCCTCCCTGGCTACACTCAGGAGAGAGGGTCCCAACCCTCACCACTGGTGTGGGACAGCTGACTCCAATAGCTTTGGGAGTAGGAGAGCTGGTTTTACCTCTTGCCTGAGGAGGACAGTTCCCAGCAGCCCTGACTGACCAGCTCAGCTACCACCCAGGCCCACATCCTAGGCCTTGGGTTGAGCCACCCTAACATCCAGCCCATGTATGACCTGCTGGAGCACACAAAGGACTGGTCCTGTAGAACAATAGCCACAGGTTCTCTATGACTCAGGGCAACAGCAGAATATCCAAGAGGGGTTTCAGTGAGGGCCCAGCAAGGATGGTGTACCAGAGGCCAAAGGCCTTGAACCAGCCCAATGACTCACTTCAATGAGCATTTGCCATTAGGACTAATTGGACAAAGGTTATACTGCATGACACACTGCAGCTCCCAACACCACCAGGATGAATGAAGAGGTCTTTGAGAGCCAGGAAACACAGAGGAGCAAGGTGGGTTTTTCATTTGTCTTGTTTTGTCTTTAATTAATTTGGGGGTAGGTTTCTCTTGGCGGGGACACTACAGGTGTGAGGGGTAGATATGGAGGGACTGGAAGATAAGTGGGATTGGGGCACATGATGTGAAATTCCGAAAGAATGGATAAAAAAAATATGTTATAAAAAATCAAGCTAATACTCCATAGACCTGTCTACAGGTCAATATTATAGCAGCATTTCCTCAATTAAGATTCCCTCTTCCCAGATATGTCTAGGTTTGTGTCGAGCTGACAAAAACCAACCAGCACAGGGTTAGTCAGGGTTCTCCAGAGAAACAGAACTGACAGAACAAATGGATATTTCAGAGAGGATTGGCTAGGCTGTCTTAAACAATAGGGGCTGGCTAGTCCAAATATGGTTATCTGTGCCCTAGAGAAGTTGTAAACCAAGTTGATTGCTCAGTCCATGAAGCTGGAGGCCTCTGCAGTCCCAATCTGGTACTGAGGGCCTGGGCCAATCCTGGGGAGCTGCTAGTATTCTGTCCATGCTGGAAGGCTGAAGAAGCTGTGTTCTGATAGCAGAGGGTGACAGTGGCAGCAACATGGTAGATGCATTCACTAGCAGGGAGTAAAAGCAGGCAGGAAAAAGCAGCCCTTTGTTTTCCTCAGACCTCTTTGTGCCTGGTCTCCACAGGAAAGTGCTGCCTGGTCTGGCAGAGTATCCACTTTCAGCTAATCTTTCCAGGAAATACTTTCACAGACCCACCAGAGGTTTGCCTCTTATGTGGCCTCAGATCCTATCAAGTAGACAACCAAGATGAATCAACATGGGCATACACTTCAATTACTCTAATTGTCAGCTTTAAAATATGTTTTATTTTCAGTTAACTTGAGACAAACAGCAAATGTTCCACCCCTCACAGTTTATATTAGTTGTATCAATTCTATAATTTAGAGCATTATTTATTTTTGTTTTTTAATATAAACATGCTACTTTCATATTTGTGGTGGTTTTGCCTCCACTTTCCTAATTAACCATTAATTTATAGACCAGGAATCATACATATTCATTGATGCCTGCCTATACCTTTTATTACTGAGGGACTATGGACAGTTGGGCTGGGTATAAAAATCCTCAGCTCTAGATCTTTCTGTGAGAAACTTACAAAATGTACAATGGTAGCGGATGTTTATCTGAATAAAACTAACTCTATACTTTTCTTCCTCTTATACATGACCTAAAATTACCTGAAATAGCAAAAGATTCTTTTCTTAATCTTCAAATAAATAAGTCAAGACTACTTCATCTCCTAAAGTCTTCATGAATTTGGTCCTTCAGTATTTACTCTCTTCAGTATTTAAACTGTTGTTTAGCTAGCTGCTTAGCAGAATCAAAAATGTACAAGAGGGATCTTCATTGTCTATTTTCTATATTAATTATTTTCTCTCAAATAGTGCTCTAAGGTGTCTTTCTGTTTCATTCTGTGAGCTTGTCTTGTTTTTATTCTTTAGGTCACTTGCTGGATTTTCTTCAATGCCCATTCTCTTTCTGTCTCCACCTCTGTGCAATTTCTTTTTCTAACTCTTTCTCAAATCCTGCAAGTTCTTGTATTATTAGTCTTGTGATTCCCAGGACCTTGATCTTTTCTTCACTAGATTAAAGAAGCAATGGTTTCAGGAAAATTGTGTAAATTTGTGATAAAATATTTGATCCTAGTTTTCATCTGTGATGTGGAAGTTTTTCTCTGAGGGGGGAATCTCTGCATAGTAGTAAACCTCTGAACATATTCTTCCTTCTTTCTTTTCTTTGCATACAAGACTATGTTGTTGTGTTTCTAATAGCATCTTTGGAGTGGTTAGAGCCTGAATATTATCCCTGATACAAAACACTAAAGATTCTGGCTATCCCTGAATAAGTTTGGCTCTGGTTTCCTAAACTTTGAATTGACAGACAGGAAAGCAGGAAAGCATGGAGTTCAGAATTTGCTATTTCCAAACAAGGTCTCCTCTCTGCTGCCATAAAAACAAACCACTCTGCAAACGAGTTCTCCTTGGGGATCTTGTATAGCTCTGCATCCTCAGCTTTTCTCAATCAGACTGAGCCAGGAGGCTCCTTTCTTTATCCTATCTCTTTTGGTTACTGGACAAGTTTTGGTAATGGGAGGTGTAGTTTTTACACCTCTGTACATAGTTTTCACCCCCTTTTGTGTAACAAGCTTTCTTGTAAAACTATCTTTAGACTACCAAGCCTCAAGTAATGACATGGAGACTCATTATTAATTATGAAAGGTTACTTGGCCTTTAGCTTAGGCTTGTTTCCAACTAGTTCTTATGACTTAACTAACTCATATTTTTTAATCTACATTCTGCCACATAGTGTGGTTACCTCTCCTCAATATGGCATGTCCAATTTGCTCCAGGTGTGCTGGCTAATACTATGCACCTAGATTCCACCTCCTCTTCCTCCCTGGAAATCCCACCTATCCTCTCCGACCTAGCTATTGGCCATTCAATAGTTCATTGAACCAATCAGTAGGCACCTTCACAAAGACATATATTCACAGTGTACAAAAGGATTATCCCACAATTTTATCTTTAAGAAGGACATTTTCCAGGTTGGCTCATCAAAGGAAGTTGACTCTCGGGGTCTTTATCTTAATTGCCTCCCCCTCACTTCCTTCCTACCTCAGCTCCTTTGGACAGTTCTTATATATATTAGCAGTCTTAAGTATTACCTACACTGCAGTTTTCCCAAATGGTGTCTTTTTTCTTTGTATTTTTATCTTTCTTTATTTTTTACTTATATTGTTCTTGTTGCTATTTGGGGGTGATTTTTAAGGGAAGGGGAAAACATAATGATTTACACAACCATAACTATTTCAAGTTTCACAATACCTTAATTATTAAGGTTTTTTAAAGTAAATCTTATATTTTGCCAGGACAAATCTAAGTATCTTGTTCATTTTCTTCAAATGTTTTTAAAACTATTATTGAATCTTAATTCTTCCATATAAATTTTAGGATACACATACACATTCACATGGGGATTTCAGTTTTAATTAAAATAATTGTATCCTTAATTTGAAGAAAACGCCTACCTTATAGCATTGACTTTTTCCACCTCTTCTCTTATTTGGATCTTCTGTAACAAACAAAAAGCAATTTATTTTTTAAAAGGTCTCTACATTAAGAGAGCCATTTTAGGGTTGGCAAGAGACTTGGCTCTAGAGGGGATCCCAGGTGTCCATGGGGATGTCCCCAGCTAGGTCCTTGGGCAGCAGAGGAGAGGGTGCCTTAATTGGCCTTGTCCCATAGTCACATTGATGAATATCTTGATCATCACCATAGAAATTTCGTCCGATGGATGGAGATAGAGACAGAGACCCACATCCACATCAGAGCAATGGACTGAGCTCCCAAGGTCCAGTTGAAGAGCAGAAGGAGGGAGAAGATGAGCAAGGAAGTCAGGACCGCAAGGGGTTGGTCCACCCACTGAGACAGTGTGCCTGATCTAATGGGAGCTCACCAATTCCAGCTGGACTGGGTCTGAACAAGCATGTGATCAAACCAGACTCTCTGAATGTGGCTGCCAATAGGGGCAGACTGAGAAGCCATCGATAAGGGCACTGGGACCTGTCTTCTGCATGCATTGGCTTTTTGGGACCCTAGTTTACTTGAATGCACACCTTCCTAGGACAGAATGGAGGGGGGAGGGCCTTGAACTTCCCACAGGGCAGGGTACCCTGCCCTCTCTTAAGGATGGAGGGGGAGGGAGGAGGGTTAGTGGAGGAGCAGGAGAGGAATGGGAGAAGGGGAGGAAGTGTAAATTTTTGAATGGAAATAAAATAAATAAATAAATAAATGGTCTCTAATTCTTTTAAATTTATTCCCAAGTAACTTATGCTTTCTGTTCATATTATAAGTATTAATTTTTTAATTTATAATTTTTAACACCTTTGTGGCATATAGAAATACAATTGATTTCTAACATATCTAAATTGTATATTTCTAATATTTAATATATACATTAATATAATTATAAATATATCTTATTTATAACCCAGAAATTTTATGAGCTTCTATTCATTTTGACAATGTATCCATAGATGTCCCCAGAGTCTACATAGACTACTATATCCTGTGATAATCAATCAGAGTTTCATTTATTTTTATGTCATCTTATTATACTGGATTATTGGATTAAATCAGTGACGGCAGACAGCATTGCATCAGTATTAATTTTAAAGAGAGGAATTAAAACAATCCTTGTCACATACTTTGTTTGCTGTTAAGTATGTGGTAGAAACCCACTCTCCAATTAAAGAGTACTCCTATGTCATTAGTGCGTACATTTTCTGTTATTATTATAAAATATCATAAATAATCAACCTAGAAACAAAACAAAAAGGTTTATGTGGGCTCACAGATTTAGTTGTTCTGGTCCACAGCCAGCTGACCTGTTGCTCTGGGCCTGGAATATGGTAATACACAGTGGCAGGAGCATGGTGGAGCAACCCACTCCTCACAGCAATTGTAGAACAGAGAGAGGGGTAGGGGCTAGACTCCCAGCGTCCCCCTCAAGGACATGTCTCCAGTGACTACATCACTCCCACTAGACTCTACTTCCTAAAACTTCCCCCATCTCTACACAGTGTTACAGTGGGGTAACGAAACCCTCAACCATGGGTGGTGGTTTGAAAGAAAAAGGACCCAAAAGGAGTCCTATATGGCACTATTTGGGGGTGTGGCCTTATTGGAATAGGTGTGGCCTTGTTGGAGGAAGCCCGGCACTGTGTAGGCAGGCTTTGATGTCTCATATATGCTCAAGCCACACCCAGTGAGACAGTTCATTTCCTGTTGCTTGTCAATCAAGATGTAGGACTTTCAGCTCCAGTATCATGTCTGTCTGCATGCCACCATATTCTACCATGATGACAACGGACTAAATCTCTGAACTGTAAGTCATTCCATTAATTGTTTTCCTTTACATGAGTTGCTGAGGTCATGGTGTCTCTTCATGGCAATAGAAACCCTAACCATGCAAACCAAAGCAAGTGCCATGTCTTATCATAATGGTATTTTACCAGATGTTTTCTTTGAAGCCTACTGAGATCATTTGTGATTTCATTCTTTTGACTTGTTAATGTTAAGATGTGGTGGATGTCTTTCAATATATTGCACCAACATTTTGCTAAGAGAATAAATACAACTTGTTTGAAAGCACTGACTAAAGCATGGTTGGATTTACAGTGTGGGGATCACCCTTGATCGTATCTTCACATGTTGTTTTCAAACTCTGTGTCTTCAGCCTTCCTAAGCTGTATATTTTACAGTCTCCTGGGAGAATATCATATAGCCAGAGTAGGAACAGATGGTTGCTTGTTGATTTCTACCAAGAAGACAAACTTCATCTTTTTAGCTGGATGTTTTATATCATTTACATTTACTGGAGTTCCTAGTACATTTGATTTTCTATCATCTTATTTTCTGCTTTGTTGCGTTGCTTCTCCTCTTTTCCCTTTTAAGTTTTATTTCTCTAACCTCTTAAAAATTAATCAAATCTCATTAGCTCATTTTTTCTGTGTTTATTTTATTTCTTCTTTTTCCTGGTTATTTTTATTTTTCATGTTCATTTTTTAAAACCTAAAATTCAATAGTACTTTCTCTTCAAATGCTTTAGCATACTTCAACTTAAATTACTCTTTTCTCATTTTATCTATTACCCTCAAGTATTTTAGTTCTACCTTGGTTTGTGTCCCCCTAAATAAGTCATCTCTCTTAATACGATGTTTCTTAGTTAGGGTTTCATGGCTGTGAAGAGATACCATGATCATGGCAACTCCTACATAGGAAAATATTTAATTGAGGTAGCGGCATACAGTTCAGAGGTTCGGTCCATTATCATCATGGTGGGAGCATGGTGCAGAGCATGGTGGCATGCAGGCAGACATGGTGCTGGCTCCATCTTGATCAGAAGGCAACAGGAAGTGGACTGAGTATCACACTGAGGGAAACTTGAGAAAAAGAGACCTCAAAGTTCACCTCCACAGTGACACACTTTCTCCAACAAGGCCACACCTCCTAATAGTGCCACTTCCTTTGGGATCCATTTCAAACCACCACACCATGTAATGATTATTTGATCATCATTGTTCCATGTATGCCCTTATTTGCTTTTCTTCACCCACCCACACCCCTTTTGGCATCACATTCCTTTTTTACGGGTTAAATATATTCTTCCCAAGTATGTTCTTTAGACATCCCTGCAGAGAAATCTTTTGGTATAAACTCTATATCAGGTGCTCTTCTTATTTCTCTTCAATTATTTGGACTTTTTTCACATTCTAACCTCTCTCTGAAGAAATTGTTTCTTTTAAATTCTTCTTCCTCTTCATCTATTAACTGTCCCCATCAGGTGCAATGGTCTGTCTCATGTGAAGACTGGGGGCCTTAGAGAGATGGCGTGCTTGGGGCTGATATTCATAACTACTCATGTGTTGTTATCACTGTTGCCAATGCTGTCTGTCCCCTACATGCCAACAGCAGGGGTAACATCCATCAAGAGAAGGCAAGGTGGAGAGATGGGAGACTTGTGGCATCCACAGCATGAACGTCTCAGGACAGGACCCACGCTCTGGGCGACAGTGCTATCTCTCTGTCTCCAGAACAGGTTTTATGCTGTGGGATGTTTGGGCTATCTCTCTGCCTGTCTCCAGGACAGGACTCATTCTCTGGGGTGACTGGGCTATCTCTCTGCCTGTCTCCAGGACAAGTCTCATGCTCTGGGGTGACTGGGCTATCTCTCTGCCTGTCTCCAGGACAGGCTTCATGCTCCGAAATGCTTGGGAGGGTTATCTTTCCTGCAAAAGATGGAACTTCCACACCAGTTGCACTGTCATTTGGGGTTGGTTTATTAAAGGGAAAGTGGGTCTGAAATAATCTTGTTTGGTGGTCTGTTTTCCAACTGCTGCCTTTTTATCATCATAAACCTCAGTTTGCAGCTATTTGGGAGATCACAGGCTTCTTGTATTTGCTGTATGTCTTAATCAGGCCCAGTCGGTCAGCTTTGCTGCCCAGTCCTAAAACACGTCACAGATCTCCACAAACTGACAGCAAACCCCAGTGCCTAGTAACACAGACACAGCTCCAACAATTCTAAAACCGCCTGTCCCACACAGGCTGATGAACCCTGAAAACTGCCTGGGAACCCTGCAGGGGTGTAAGGGTTTCAAAGCCCGTGGGCACATGCTCTCCTGCTTTGCCCCGGGGTCAGAAGCCTTTCACATTAAGTCTTTTTATAGACATTTTGTTTTTGTGTTTTCATCAAAAAAGAGCATTCTTTTCCAAATGCTAACTAAATAGATAACAATAATAATTATAATTACTATGATAGGTGAATAATCTCATAGAGTCACAGAATAAAGTTGCTTCCAGGGAAGGAGGCCTAGGGAGGGATGCACTTGGCCCAGGTCACAAGGACCTGGGTGAGAGCAACTCTGTCATATGTGGCTATGGAATCCTGTGTGGCAAGGAGGCTGCACGAGATAGCTCTGGGTGTCCTCATCTCAAACAACAGTGGATGTGACGTGTCAGAAGCTGGATGGGAGCTACACACTCACAAGTGCACATGCACACAGACACACACACACACACACACCTACCAGCCTACTCTGTCTTTGTGACACATGGGATTGCTACCTCAAGCCATACACCAGAGTCACCACTATGATCACTATCCTGGGAATCCAGGGAGAGAGGCCGCACCCTGCAAGGGTATCACGGTCCTGGCCTCAGCCCTATCTAGAACTGATGGTGGGGCAGTCAGACACAATCACCTCACTTTGCAATCTTGGCCAAGTCACTTAAGGTCTACATTTCAGAAGGAAAAGTCAAGGCTTCTTAGTAGCATGCTTCCAGAACCAAATAAGTGAAGCATGGAAAATGCTGCCCAGAGGTTGCACGGCTGGTCCTAGGTGACAGCCACTCACTGAGTCATTTTAATATATCATTCAGGTGGCTTCCTGGCACGCTTGCAGGTCATTGCTTTGAACAGCAACTACGGAGCACAGGAAGGATCTCAGAGTCTTGGGTCCTTAGTCAGCCTGGTCCTTAGCCAGTCCTCCCTGGTCACCCTCACCAGATGCCTGGCTCTTCTGTCCCTCTGTTCCAGACAGGCTGCAAAAGTGCCTGGGCATCTTCGACCCTTGCAGATGCTCGTCAGGGTTAGATAGACTTGTCTCTAACAACCCAGATCATAAGCTCTGCTGCTAGGAGAATGCATGCTGCCCAGAGTACCAAATGCATCATGTGACAGCGACGATGCCGGTGCCTCCCCAGTTCCCCTCCAGCAGTGCCATGGTCTGTGGACTAGCAAAGTGAGTTGTCACCAGAGCAGGCGGAGATTTCAATTAGATCTAGAAACCAAACCAGGCAGTCCACCCTGACAAACGCTCCAGGTATATACTCTGAAACATGACTCCCTCCAGGCTCTCTTCTCCATCTTCATCTTCCAGAAGCAACTGAGGCTCGAATACAGAAGAAACTTGCCCAAGATTTTTAAAGCCAGGGAGGACCAAAGCAAAGCTCAAACACAGGCTCCTGACTCCTCCCACCCCCATGCAGCCTAAAAGTGAGGATGTGGAGGTTGGTGCTATCTGCCTTTACGCCTGAGGTGTCACCCAGTTGCCTCAGCATCTGACCTGAGTTGGAGTTGAAACAGAAAGGCAGGCAGGAGGGAGGCTACCTGGGAGAGAAAGGTGGCTCACCCTCTGCTACCTCAGCAAACCCTGCTCCCCTCCTCAGCTCCCTGACAGACCTCCAGACCCCACACAGAGCCTGGAAATGAATCTCACTCCCACCTACCCTCCAACCCTGAGCCAGGCACTCTGCTAGCCCTCTGTGATGCAAGGGATATGGCCCTCTCCTGGATGACAGCCTAGCAAAGCCTTGGACAAGGCCTCATACACCTTGTGCGTTATAAAAGATGTGTATAGATGAGAAGCTGGAAGGTATGCTTCACGATGGTGACTACTTGAGGAAAAGCAAGGCAATAGGAAAATGTATTTCAGTGTCTGTCAGGTACTTATCAAACAAGAACTCGATAGATCAATCTCGGGGCTATTGTGGAGGGCCTGTTTTGCTGATGTAGGAATTGGGGTTTATTTTAGGGGGTTGTCCTAAGAAGTCATGAGGGCTAAAGAGTGCAGGGTTGCCACAGTCTCATAGATAGGAATGAAACATGCAGAAACTTTTATGGCCCAAAGCTTACTTTGTATAGAGCCCTGTGGCTGCTGCTCACTGAGATCTGTCTCACTGAGAGCTGAGGCCCAGAGGAGCCACATAAAAAGACAGTTAGGACACAGAGAAGCAAGATTGGCAGGCACCATGCCTGCCTGACTCTGAAACATTAGCCCTGATTTCTGTGCTGCCCTTCTCTTCCCCAGGCCAGCTCCTGGATGGGACCCTGGCATTGAGACCACAGCAAGCAGAGGCTTTCTGCCTCCCACTAGAGCAGGCAGGCAGCACTGGGACCTTGCCCATCCTGGGGGCACCCATGCTGCACCTTGGACGGGATAGAAGCAGGTGGGAGAGATAGGAGAGGGGAGGGTGGGCATCGAGGAGAGATGTAGGGAGGGAAGTGACATGTCCCCAGAGTCATTGGCAGGTCTCCCATGTGTATAGGATGGTGAGCAGAGCACCTGCTCAGGATGGGACCAGCGTCCAGTGCAGAAAAGCTCTAGGGAGTATGGTCAAGAGTGCCCAGTAAGCCATTATTGCAGGGGAACTGCAGATCTCCACAACATCCTTCATTCCATGAGAATTTTACAAAGAAATCAGAGAAAGAGTGGGTGGGATTGTTGCGCAGAGGTGAGGGCAGACCCGCAGAGAGCCCCTTAGTCGAGGCCAGGTTAAAGCAGCAGGAGCTCCGAGGCTACGGCTTCGGGCTTCGGACTTTGCCTCCAGCTCTGGGCTCCAGGAACCAACCGGCACAGCACTCTGCGGTCCAGCACAGGCGGCAAACTGGAAACAGCTGCGGAGGTTTTGGGTTTCCGCCCAGCCTCCCCCTGGCCCCTGGCTCGGCCCACCCGAGCAGTTCCTCTTAATCCTGCTCTCTCGGGAAGCTGCACCGTCGAAATCCACCCTGTTTCAGAGGTCAGCCCCAGGCTGGTGACCGAAGCTCCACAGGCTAGGACCCCCTCACTCGGGCAACACCCTGCAACCTCGCTGCTGCACGTGACGCATAGTTCCGAGGTCGCAGGGGCCTACCCTAGCAGGTGCTCCCCGAAACTTGCAAGCTGCATTCTGCTTGGATCCAAAGTACTAGAAGGCACTCTAAGGACTGGTGGGGTGCCTCCCTTCCCCCTCTCACGGTGTGAGGTTGACTTAAAGCTAATCCACCCATTTCCCCCGAGGGGACAAAGTCACAGACAGTGTGATCTCTGGGCCTTTTTTCTTGCCCAGATTTGGTTTGATTCAGTTTCTCTTTGAGTACCAAACTAGAATTTAAGTCTCTACTCCAATTGCTGCCAGATCTGAAAGCTCTCACTTGGCACGACTTTGCTGGATGTCCTTGGCCCCAGCCCTGGGGTCCCCTTCACATTAGTGTGCAGCCCAGGTGAGAGGCAGGAAACACAGTAGGCAGATGGTGGGTGGGGCTGTCCAGGAGGCCTCGGGTCCTAGCCTTCAGTGGAGGAGAGGCGGCCTTTGCAACCCTGTGCTCTGACCCTGGAAAGGGCTTCCAGAGTTCAAAGCTGACTGGTACCTCACTGCCAGGCATCAACTAACCTTGCTGACTTCCCATCACCAGTTCTGTAGGGCGGGGTGGGGAGGGTAGGGGAGGGAGTGGGAGGGTGGGGGGTAGGGGGGTGTCAAACTCCAGGCCAGCCCCGAGGTTACCAGAAAGCAGATCTACCTCATCTTCCAGAAGCTCCTAGGTACACTCTAAGCCAGACTGCCACGCATGTAGAGTTGCACCTACATGTGTGCTACGCATTTCACCCTTATGAGCCTAGGGTTTCACACACACACACACCCCTATGTTGTGCTTCACACAATTCTAAGCATGGCCCCTATTCATACCACAGCCTCCAGCTCTCGGGAACCTCAACAGGACCCAGATGCCTTGCTCACATGACAATGCCCTGTGCAGGAAGATTCCAGAATACCACAGCCAGCATGCTGATGGTGGTCCTCACCTACACAGCCTCTTAGGGAGTCTTCTCCAGGGATGCAGGGAGCAGACACTGGGCGCAGCTTCTCCATTGGAACATCGGGTATGGCCAGACACATGTAGCTACTTACAGCTTGAAAGTGGGATAATATGTCCTTTGGAATTGTGATGGGTTGCATACGTGGAGGCGTCCATGCCTTTGATGGCACCTACCAAGCACTTGTCCCTTGAGCAATCTCTCTCCTGGGTCATGGGCCAAGAAGTGTACCCCTCCTTGAATCTCGGGTTCTGCCACCCCCTCGCCACATTGCTTTAGATGGGTCCCTTCTTCCTTTCCTCTTGCCGGGCTTTAGCTTCTTGAAGTGTGGGTAGCAGCACAGGCCTGATTCTCCGTATGGCCCTATCATCTTGCCATTTTCAGCTCTGTTGAGACTGTGGAGGCCATGCTGCAGATGTGCCTGGGGGAGTGAGGCTTTAGAGCCATGCACAAACCCATATGGCATCACTTCCCCATGTGGTCTTCACTGGCCAGCCTTGCTCACACTGAACATGCCAGGCTGAGGCTGGGCTCAAAGCTGAGGCCCACGAGCAGAGCAAATACCAGCCTCTGACCACGCTCAGCCGTGGCCCTCAAGAGAATAAAACTTTTCTCCCTCAAGGGAGAAAGTTGGGGACAAAGACAATTGCAAAACACAAATGAAAACTGAGACATGAGGGGGGGCTGGGCCCAGGAAGGGGTTCTGCCTGAGAGAGATCTGAGGGTGAACAGGTGAATTGAGAAGACATTCAGAGCACGGGGAGGTGGCTGCAGACAGGGAGGGACAGTGGGGAGCTGCCCTGACGGTGTCCCCTGGGTCCTGCTTGTGCCTCTCCACCAGTATGGGTGGGGAAGTGGGGTGACACATGAACAGTCTACAAAGAGGCTACAGGCTGCGTCTGGTGTCCACTGAAGTCAGGAACTGATGGAAACTAATCCACTAATGCTTTGGTTCCTTTTTCCCTCCAGACTCTGTACTCAGCACTACATATGTGTGGAAAGGAGTCCTCTGAAGGCTGCCTTCTGCACGTTTTCTTTTATAGGAGAAAAATGGATATTTGTTCCTCCAGCAACCCAAGGCAGTAAAATGTCCAGTTGTACAGGTTGCTCACTCTCCAAGACACCCTCCCTTTTGGCTAAGAGGGGCTCCCCAAGCTATGTGCACTCCCTACTGCCCACCAGCCTGACTCTGCATATACTGGATACGCCAGTGTGAGACTTATCTTTATGTGTGTGTGCTCCACAGGCTGTGAGACAGGCAGAAGGCTAGTGACCTGCTTCCTTTTCCAAGATTCGAGATGAGCAGGTTAGATAAGAGGGCAGCTCTGCTTCTCCCCAAGAGAGAGTAGAGGGGTTGGTGCAGGCTGCAGTCTTTGGGGGTTGAAAGTAAGCCCTCCGGTGCCCAGCATAAAGGACAAAACCATAGGAGCCAAGAAGATGCAAAGCCCTTTCTGGGGAAGGTGGGAGGCACCTCGGCTCACTTCATCTGTCCCTTCATTTTCCAGGTGACACAGTAGAACACAAGAGGGCTTCCTGAAGTCCCACCACAAGACTCAAGACAGTCTGGGGCTCCCAACACCTACAGTCAGGGTCCTCTACTGTTCCCTGCTGACCCATTTTGGAAACCCTCATCTGAGTCTCCGAGGTCAGGGTCAGGCCTACCCTTTCCAGGGCCCCCAATCCACACCCTGGTGGTTGCCTGGTGGCTGCCTCCAACACAAGATGGAGGCCATTTCCCCATCCACCACACTGAGCTGTGGTGCCACCAAGCAGGCTCCAGTGCCTGTGCACCCTCACAAGGGAGCTAAACTTGATTTTGCTTCTATCTAAATATATCCCTGTGCCTTATCATACAGGAAACTGATTAGCCCTCTCCCTGGTGGCTGAGAAGCCCAGGGCTATGTAGTGCTTCCCAGACCTTCGCAGCCAGGCCTCAGGGGACCACAGGCAGGGGAAGGATGAGGCGGCCTCAGCCGCTGAGGGACACCCAGGTCCCTGATCTCCACCTTCTCCCTCTGGGATTACCAGCCCTCTCCTGGCCAGGGGCTAATGGGCAAAGGTTACCCTCTTTGTAGTCTGTCATTCTCAGCTCAGCTCACTGCTGCAGCATGGATGCTGAGGTTATTTAAAAAAAAAATAAGTAGCAATTTTTCTCAACCTTCACCGTCATTCGATGCTGATATTTCCATGTCTAGAAGAAAGAGACTTCCCCTTGTCAGGGTCACCTAGCTGAGTGAAAAGACCACTGGGAGAAGCTGCCCCATTTGTTGTCATCTCCAGGTCAAGAACAAACCCTGCGGAAGCCATCCCAGGACCATCCCCTCATGGAACATCATCTCAGCCCCTCCCAGAATAACTACAAACCTCTCAGAATCAGCATTCACTTGCCTTCCCTGTACACTTGGCACCCAAGTACAGATCCCTAGACACCAGAATTTAGTTGTGTCTTTTCTGTTTTCTTTTTTGGTTGTTTGCTTTGTTTGTTTGTTTGTTTTTCAGACAGGGTCTCACGATGTAGCTCTGGCTGTCCTGGAACTTCCTCTGTAGACTAGGCTGGCCCCAAACTCACAGAGATTCCCCCGCCACCTCTGCCTCCCAAGTGCTGGAATTAAAGGCACGTGCCACAGCATCCGGACTGTCATTTCTGTTTCCAATGTACCTTTCAGGTCTTTTACTCCCAGCTCTCCACTGCTTTTCAGACACTGTATTGTCGGCACGTAGGCCCCCAGGGCTTCCACAGTCTGGACTGTGCTGCCGGATCCCCTGGGGACGGGTCCTGGTGTAGATTAGACACTGAAAAGATGGCAGGCAGCCACACTCATCCATCAGAGACACATGGTGTCTTGCCACATCTCTTTCTGGAGCTGCTGATGGCCCCCACTGCCCATCCTCTGGGTGCAGACATCTCCTGAGTATGGCAACCTCTGACTTTCATTTTGATTTTCTTTATTCGATTGAGCTGTCACACTCTCCACTCTACCCTATTTTTTCTAACCGATCTGTTTCATTTTAATTATATGTGAGTGCCTATGTGTGTGCATACATCTGCACAGGAATCAAACCTCCCAGACCTGGAGTTAGAGGTGGTTGTGAGTCATTGCTCTGAGTCCTGGGAACCTGTGAGAACTGAACCCTGTCCTCCACGAGAACAGACGTCCTGAGCCACCTCTCTAGCACCAACTTAGGCCTCTTGTAGAAACTTTCATTTCCACTCTGGGCTATGGGTTTGGCTCCCTGGGCAAAGAGGGCATATGGGGGTACAGAGAGAGGAAATGTCACTGGCCTAATCTCTGAAATCCCTTAAAAGTCCTGAATATGTCTCCAAGGTAAAGTCCACCCCAGTGACACACCCAGAACAAGAAACTTCCCTGGAGCCTCTCTCCACTGGCCTTTCAGCCTCTGCTAAGGCCAGGCAACTCATAGTCAAAGCCAACCCAACAGTGGGGCTCTGTGACCATGAAGGGTCCTTCCTCATGCTCTGGAGCCGCCCCCTCCTCCCTCAGAGAAGACATCTTTCCATAGGAAGCATGCTGCAGGAAGGTTTGCCCGCCTGTTGCTCCTGGCAACACTGATCTATTCCAGAGAGAATGTTGAGCACCGAAGACACTCCACTTGGGGCTTGTTTTCTTCTTGGCAAAACCGGCCTTTGGGCAGGGAACTGCCCATACCTCATCCACTTAGAAAATACATAGTATCCAGAAATGGATAAGCAAGACTGTCAAATCCTGCCAAGACAGGGTAAGACGGTTTTAAAAAATTTCTTGCCTTTAAAAATAGTCTATCAGTTATTCTAGGCCTTACCCAAAGTTGGTTGCCTCAACATTGCAAACGAGACTTTGAGTGATTGTCCAGGTAGCCAGTTGTCTCTGTCATTTGTTGCACGTTTTGGAAGTTGCTCGATTGCACTTCCTACTCACTCACGTAACATTATTTCCCTTCCTGGATCTTTGATGGGGTTAAAGACTAGATAAGTGTAGTTGCTTATGACTTGGCCAAGTTATTTATTATACAAGACTTAAGCTAGTTAGAATAGGATATTTGTTCTTTCTGTATATAATTTTGTATTAGGTTTAGAACTCTCTTATTTAAACAAAAAGGGGAGGTGCTGCAGGAAGGTTTATCTGCATGCCTCACAGACTACTTACCTGGATGCCGAAGTGCCTCTGGTCTCTTCTTCTCTCCGCCCTCCTTGTTACCATTTGCTTGTTCAGCTTGTTTTGGATCCAGTCTCCATCTGCTATTCAAGCAGATAATCCTGATTTGTAAGTTTTCCCCCTAAATAAATAACTATCTATCTCTCAGTTCTGAGCCAGTGTGAGATTTCTTTTAAGTGCCCAATATCTCTGCCTTCAGAGGCAGACCTTCCAAGCTCCTGTCCCAGGAAGTCCCCCCAGAGACGGGCTCATGCTCCCTCTCCTCTCCTCTCCTCTCCTCTCCTCTCCGCTCTTCTCCTCTCCCCCCTTTTCCTTTTAGGCTGTGGTTTCACATGAGCTCCATAGCCATGGAGTTGTAGCTGATGTTCATTCAAAATCCAAAGCAGGCTTATCTTTAATGTTCTACAGGCGGACAGTCATGAGGAGTCATCAGGGCCCAAGTGTCAGACTCTACCATTTCGGCTCACATCCCAGGTTCACCACAGCCCACACCAGCCATGACTGGAGAACACATATGGGTGTGTCTCCCATTGTGCAACACCCTCATGTGCCTGCCTGAGAAGCCATATTTCACAGACACCCAGAGGTAAGATGGCAGAGATGGATGAGGTAGCCAGACACCTCCTCTGTGGCACTGGGCAGACAACATGTATCAAAAGAAAAAGAGTGATTAAAAAACCCTGGGTCCACTTGTAATTGGAAACGGGGTTTGAAAGTAAGATTTGAAGCCATCATCGTCCCCTCTCCTTTTGAAGTTCCCAGGGTACTCCTTGGCAGATGACATCGCTTTCCATCCAGATGCTCCAGCGTCTAACCCCAGTCTTCCCTGAGCTTCCTCCCCTCAGCCTCACAATTAGTACTCACCAGGTCCAGCCAACAGGCCCCAGCACTAGCAAGCTGTCTCCACCCTCCCACTTTCTTTGTACCAGCTGTCCTACCATGGGAATGTTCTGGCCATCACCCATCAACAGGTCTGTTAGCACAACCACACACACACACACACACACACATACACACACACACACACACACACACACACACACACACACACACACACACACAGCTAGTTCTCAGGTCCCTAGGTACCTGGCTTAGACTCTGAGTCCTTTCCAAAGCAACTTTAAGGGTCTCCAACAGACTCTCAAAGCCAGATTTAGTGAATACGTCAGTGGGATCATTAATTCTATATACATTTCTTAAGCTTTCTGTGCCAGACTCTGTCCTTCCATTGCAGGCATCAAGGACCCAGCGATAACACCAAGAGACAAAGCCTCTGCTACCTCACCAAAGCCCGATGATGAGCAAAGCAGATCAGCAGATTAGAGTGTGCCAGGAAGAGGCGTAGAGAAAGTTAAACGGGATTAGGCCTTCTCCTATGGTGACATGGAACAGAGGACCTCAGGAACACTGTGCCACTTGGGAAAAAACTTTCAAGGAGGTCAGGAAAGTGGCCCAGTGCATCTGTCCGGGAAAATGGACGGACGAGGAAGTAGTGAGCAAATGAACAGAAATGACTGACTGTAGTAATAAGTGAGAGACCCACTGAATGGATGGATGAATGAATGAGTGAGTGAGTAAATGAATGAATGAACAAGTAAATGAGACAGCAAGAGACTATATTTAGATGGGTTTTTATAATAGTTTGCCATTTGGTGTTCAAATTACACCAGCTTCTCTGAAACCTAAAACTTACCTGGCCTTGCTAGTCTACCTTGAGACCTTGGCACTTTCTTGGACTTTCTTCTCTTTGTACGTGCCCCCTCCAAGGGCTCTGCAGAATACAGCCAACTTCTATGGCCATGGGTGCTAGGCTGGAAGCATAGGAATGCCACAGAAGGGTATGGGACATTTGTGCAGAGACACCCTTCCCCCACCCCCGCACCCCGTGGCTCTGGCCTTCATGCCTTGCCCAGGAAGGACGGCACAGCAAAGGTGCTGTGGGGGAGGGGACATTGTCTCTGGCCTCCAGGGCAGGCTCCCTGACCAAGACACATACATTTGGATGGGGCTTCCACTCAGCCTGCCTTACAGGATTAGTGCTTGGCCCAGCAGAGGCTGGAGTGAGAAACGGAGGATTCCAGCTCTGTTCCTCCCTGGCCCAGTTATCGTTTTTCTAAAGCTAGACACACTGAGGGGAGCACAGGGTTGTCGAAGGAAGCGCAGCTCTGCGAGATGGCGGAGTCAAAGGCCAGCAATGGAGCAGCCTGGATGGTGAAAGTATGATGCCTGAGACCAGCTAAACAAGGGTAGTGCAGGGCGGGCAGGGCAAGAGAACAGGATCAAAACCGGAGCCTCTGAAGGCAAGCTTCACCAGTTTAATCCAAGCTCTAGCCTCAAGTTAACCTAAACCCTGAGGCTCTTGCCTCTCTACAGTGGGAACAATCGCAGCTGCCTTACAGAAAATAAAATGAGATGTGTACAAGGAACTGTGCATAACTCTGGTATGTAGGAAATATTCAACAGCCATCAATACTGTGTCTTGATGCATCATTAATAGCATAAATATATTATAATAAAATAATGCATTGGTTATCTTATATTGCTAATAAGTGGCATAAACCCAGTCTGAGCAAGCGATGTGTTGAAGACAATAGCTAACATTTATATTTTTTCCTTATCAAGGGTTCAAACTAGCTGCTGAGATGGCAATTGGGGAAATGCCCTGCCCTGAGTGGGTAGGGGCACCCGGGTGGATTCAGGGAAGCAGCCGAGGTGTGAAGGGATAAAATCCTCACCTGTGAGAGATGGGAGCTGCTCAGCCTGCACCTGAGAAAGCTGCAGGGAGGAAATGGAATAACTAGGTTGGGGCTTTGAGAGCAGAGCTGTGGCCTGAAAGAGATGGAGACCCTTCATGCACGGAGTTCAGTTGCATTTCTGTGCAAAACAAACAAGTAAACAAAAAACCCAACATTCTTTCATGTCAACAAGGCCCATGTTTAGTAGCTAGACTGCTCAGAATCAAGGGTCTATCCAAAGGACCTTGGACAAGCTCCACTACACCAAGACAGGCTCTCTCCAGAAGAGGTCGGTCTGCATCAGTGCCCGACTACTTTCTGATCCGATGCCCATCTCTGACTTGTGGCATAGTCACCCTCACTGTAGCCTTGGGTTACAGCGATCCTCACTGTCTCTTTCATCCGCCAAACCATCCCTAGTGCTTGGTGCCAAGAGTACAGCAATATGAATTCTGCCTCCTACGTTTACAGTCTCCTGCAGAGGTCCTCAAACTGCACATATATCATCAGCCATGTACAAAATAAATAAATGCCATCCTTAAGTCACAACATGGACATAAGAGCAAATTTAGGAACCAAGACTAGAAAACTCTTGGGAGAAAAATAATATGGATGAACCCATGACACCCCGATTTTGACAATGGGTTTTCAGATAGGAGCCCCAAAAGCACAAGCAACAAAATAATTAATAAATTGAATTTTATCAAAATGTTGTGCTTTGGGGCTTCCAAGGGAGCTATCCAAAAAGTAAAAGGTTGGGGCTGGAGAGATGGCTCAGTAACTAGGAGAGCACACTGCTCTTACGTAACACCCAAGCGTAGTTCCCAATATCTGTGTCGAGCAGCTCATAACCACCTGTAACTCCAGGTCTCAGGGACCCAGCACCCTTCAGCCTCTGAAGGCACTGCACTCACAGGTGCAAAGCCACACAGACACGTGATTAAAAACAAACCTCAAGACCAGTGTAAGGTCAATGTGTGGAGCTGGAGAAAACATTCATCAGTCATCTATGACCAAAGGCTTGTGTCTAGAACAAAAAACACTTGCAACCAGTTATAAGCAATTGAGTCAGTTTAAAAAATAATTAAGGATCCGAAAAGACTTTTTTTTTTTTTACAAATAAGATAGAAATAGCCAATGCACACTTAAAGAATAATCATCAAGGAAATGCAAATCAAATCCTGATCACACAAATCCTGACCAGGTCACACTCAGGAGAGCGCCTGTGGTTAAAGGGAAAAAAGAAAAAAAACAGATATATAAAGTCACAATAATATAGAAAAATGGAGCCGTCGTGCACCACTGGTGAAAATGTAGAATGGTACAGCCAGTTCGTGAGTGAGACAGGGGGATGTCTAGCATTTCCTTAAAAAGCTAACCACAGAGTTACCATTTGACACAGCAATTCCACTCCCGGGAATATACCCAACAGAATAGGAACCATATGTCCACACAAAAACTTGTTTACAATTGTTCCAGCAGCATTCTTCCAAGCCATTTCAACCAAAGGTGAAAATGACCCTATTGTCTCTTAACAGGTGACTGGATAGCAAACTGTAGTCCTGTCATGGCAAAGAATAAAACTGACATGTTACATGGAGGACTTGGACCCTGTTTAAGTTCACAGCCTTGTACCTTCAACTCCAAACCTAAGGAAGATCCAGACTCAAGTGTTTCTGCAGAAATCTGGAGCAAGGCTTTTTTGGCGACACGTCTTCAGCACTTCCCTCTGATGTCTGCATTCACATCTCCCACTGCAGAAATCAGCACTGGCTCAGAGGTTGCCTGCATTCCCTACCCAGCAAAGCGGCATTACAAAATCTCCTCCGTATGACACTATGGTCCAGAAATCCAAATAACTGACTTTCAAACACATCAGACAAAGGCTTTGAACCCATATCTGTCCACATTTTAGAGACAGAATAGACTGAGTCTGAGGGACTTACATCCCAGAGTCTGGACAAGTTTGCAGCCAAGAGAACCTAGTGCCTTGCCTGGTCCTTCTCTGCTCCTCTTGTCATAGGGCAGGGGATCCTGTGTGCCCCAGAGAGAGGATGCTTCCTGCTGCAGACCCACTGTGGATCTGCAGCTTGGCGGTAACCGGCCCAATACACGGACCGGAGCCAGCGCCTACGCCAGAGCCGGCTTTATGTGTTCTCTGCCAGCTCACCCTCCACGCATCTGCGAACGGAAAGTCTGGGGAGGTGGTCTGCTTTCCTGGCAGATGTCAGCCTCCACCAGCCGCCCTGAATGGTGTAGCTGGGCTGGTAAAGGCAAGCTGCCGAGCCTGGTGGAGGGGCTGCTACGAGGCGACAAACGCGGCATGTGGGCTAGCAGAGAACAGGAATATTAATTCTGGCACACCCAACTCCCACAAAGTCTCCTCGGCAAGAAACAATGAAGACGACAGGCAGAGGCCTTCCTGCCATGCTCTCCGGCTGCTTGTGGCGGCTGTTAATATAATCAATAGTAATAATAGCAGCTACTACTTAATGAGTCCCAGCTCTGGGCCAGCAGCTGAACTTAGCACTTCTCAGACACTAACACCCCCAGGGCGTGAAGCATTATTGTCCCATTTTTCAGACGGTAAATTCCAAGAGATGGTGTAAATAGGCCCCAGCTGAGCAGGGTGAGGCCTGCCTCCTGCTGACCTAACACCAGCTCTCTCCCACCCCCACACCAAAAAGATGTTAACCAAAAGTCTATCAAGAAGCTGGATTCATTCCATCAGTAAGGTAGCTTGAACTCAGCCTCCTTCCTTCTTTCCTCTTTGGAAAGGATTAAAAATGCCCCAAACCATGCAGCCTTAAGCAATGTGGTCTCAAGCTTTCACTACATATTTCCTACCCATTTCACAGATGAGAAGAATGAGGCCTGATGAAACAAGCAGCTGCACCAGGTTATACACTCAAGTCTTCTACTCCCCTGCTTGGCTCTCAGCCAGATGCCAGTCCCTGTGAGTCCATGGCAATGGAAACCTGGTGGGAGAGACATAGTTCCTTTTTGAGCCCACAGGAGTCAAAGGAAGCCCTCCTGTGTATGAGTCTGCTGTTCACTTACTCTCATTTAAAAATCATACACACACACACACACTACTCTAGACTCTGTCTAGGCAAAGGATCAGACACTATCTTCAGGGCAATCAGTCTAGGCAACCAAAATTGCACAGCCACCATTTGGTTTCCAACCCCAAGTGAGGTCCAGATGTGGTGCGATCCCGGGGCCACGAGGCACAGACAGCCCTGGGCTGCCAGTCTGTCAGAAAAGGGAGTCTTCACAGAGAGTCAAAGGAGGAGTGACCCTGGGCCGGGAGGGCATGCTGGGCTGGCCACCACCAGCACAGGCACCGCATAAGCCACAGCCCAAGCAGAACAATGGCGGGGACGGGGGGGGGGGGTCCTAAGCAGATTTGGAGTCCCTGGGATACACAGCAGGCATCCTGGACTCCAGTCCTCACCCAAATGGTAGTGAAGAGTCACAGCCAGAGGGACCCTACCTCAGGCAGGACACTAACAGCCTACTTAAAGGTTCCCACAGAAGAGAAGGGCCTACCAGAGCAGCCCCCAAGTCCAGCAGCCTCCGAGGCTCAGGACCAGCAGTGAGGAGGACATCTCCTGGTCATTAATCCCAGCATGTGTTAATGTTTGATAAATTGCCCAACAGTTGCATTAGCTAATAACTCCCCGAACAAAACCAGAGAGTTCATCTGTTTTTATAAGAGGCCCAAGAGCATCCTGGGAACAGGCACGGTGGTCGTGAATAAAAGAGAAACATTCATTTATGGTAATTGGTTTCAGCTCCTCTCTTGGCTGCTTGTCCTGACCTAAATGTATCCAGTTGTTCCCTCGGCCTGGCTCTGGTTTGGGGGTCACTCCTAATGGTTTAATTCAACAAAAAATGCCTGCCATTTCCTGTAACCCCTGTCTTGTTCTACCCGCCTCCCAAACGGTTTTCTTGCAAGAGGCATCTCGGCAACCCCTCTGCGAGCTGTTTCCTTCTCATGGAACAAAGTCAAGATTGTTGACAGAGAAAAAGGGTCTTAACTCCAGGCCAAAAGAAAAGGCTGGGGGAGGGGACACTCAAAGGTAATAATCATTTGTTTGTCTTCCACCCTGACTTCACAAAGCAGGTTTTGTCCAAGGCTGGTGGTCAGGGACTCTGACACACAACATGGCCCTGGTGACCAAGGGCAATTTATGGGGAGGGAGCGAACACAAACCCTCATTCATGGAGCAGCCTTGGAGGAAGTGACTAGGAGGAACATTTGTGCCTAGCCAGCCAGGCCTTCCCGATGTCCCTCCCACGGGTCTGAGGATGTGGAGGGCTGGGGAGAGGCTTGCTGGGTGCTGTGAGTTTTGGCCAAACTTCAGACCCAACCCTGAGTCCAGCCTTACTTTCCACGGCCAGGCTTTCTTTCCCACTCATAAGCACGTGACCTCCTTGCAGGGCAATGCCCAGCAAGGCATTCCACAGCTAGGCCCTGGTGTGCAGCTGGACAGGCCTGTCCCTCAGGTGGATTTATGAGCTCTGCTGGCATCGTACCCCCACACACACAGGGAGGGGGCAGGGCGGAGCAGGGAGAGGGTCTGGAATACATTGCGCCGTCCGCGGGGACAGCTTGTAAACTTTGTTGGGATGCATCTGGTAGAAAGGCGTTGTATAAATATTAGATCATTATCGGTGTATTGTGTTTCCAGCTCTGGTGGAGAAGGGGGGCCAGTGGGCCACAGATGCCTTTCCTCAAGCTGACAGAGATGGCTTGTTGGAGTCCTTAGAAGGTCACCACTTGCCCATGGGCAGTTCTAGGAGGCAAGGTGGGACCCCAAGTCTTGGGGAAGTGGAGGTAAGCACCAACTTACCTGCCAGAGAGTTACTGAGAAGCCTCTGCCCAGGGGTGGGCCTGGCAGGCAGAATGGAGAAGGCTAGTGAGGGTAGGCAGACTGGGGCCACTTTGTTTCCCTATGCCATCCTGTCCCGCACCTCACTGGGAGTCCTTCTCTATCTGTGGGGCCAGGAGGGAATACCTGGCCTGTGCCACCTTGTGCTGAGCGCTAGAGAGCCAGCCTAAGTGGACAGCTGCTGAGTGCCACAGGCAGGATGCAGGGCGATTGTTCTTGCCTGGAAGCTTTCTCACCTACAAGTCATTCAGGGGCTCTGTGTCCTGGGGAAACCTGTGCACCCCCAAACCTAAAAGGGTCTTTGCAAACCAATTGCAGGCAGTACTTTCAGAGATTAAGGCCTAGAGAGTGCATCAGTAACACCAGGTGACTGTCACCTCCTCTTCATCATCACTAAACTGAACCCCTGCTATAGAGTCCTGACCACGGCTCTCCACAGCCTCTTGGAAGAGATAATGTTATGGAGATTCTGGCAGCTGTGGGATCCAGGATCTCAGTGCTCTGTGCTCCGACCTCTCACCTGCTTCAGGGTCCCACTGTCTTTCCCTGCTGGGCCATGGAATATGCTGGGCCTGAGTCTACAACCTCTCCACCTGACCAAGGTCCACTCTTCCAACACTCAGCTCGTACTTGGGTCTCTGTGAAGCCTTCCCTGACCTCTCGTGGCACCAGGACTCCTCCTGTGTACCCCTGGATGCAAGAGGACCACTTCTGCCTTAACTTGCACTGCCTTGAGTTGGAATGGTGGGCTTACAAGACAAACACCTAGACTTACCCAGGCACTGACAGTGTTGGATGCTCTCCATGTCCCTAGAGTCCAGCGGGAACTCAGAAAAGGGTTCATGGCGGAGTTTTGAGTGAATGAACAGATGAATGAATGAACGAATGAATAAAGTGATCTTACCATGATCATCATTGTCACAATAGAGGCTTTACCTGGATAGATGTTTTACAGCACATCCAGGAGGTCAACACTAGCAGTTTAAGAGAGAAGAAAACAAATGCTTCAAGAATGACTCACCTAAGACGGATGTGGTGACACACGCCTTTAATCCCAGCATTCAGGAAGCAGAAGCAGGTAGATCTCTGTGAATTCAAAGCCAGTCAAGGATATATGAGACCATCTCAAAAGGGGAGGGGGGTAGATTCACCTGAAGTTAAACAGATAGTATGGCTTTTACTCACAAGTCTGACACCCTTGTTATGGTCTTAAAGAACACCTCTGATGTGGGAATCTCAAAGCTTGAACAATCTGGATAGGCAGAACTCTGCAGGGGCCCAAGAAGAACTTCTGCAGGAGGTCCTTTGATACTGAGCCCCCACAAGACCCTGGCCAGGAGACTGGCTGAGGAGAAGCCTTACTAGCTGCATGGTCCCTCCATGCCCATGTCTCAGCACCAGAACGGTGTCCCCCAGTTACTCTGAAACTGTCCTCCATACCCTTGGTCTCTGCTTCTGTGGTGTTTCATCCAGTGTCTTTGACAACTCTACAATGAAGACGTAGAATAAAGCACAGAAGAGCAACCTAATTTACCCAAGCCACAAAGTCTAGAAGCCGACCTCACCACTGAGCACATGACTCTGACAGCAGACCCCTTTATGTATCTGCTCCACGCATAGGCCTGGATATAGACTCCAGGATCTCACCGGGGCCCTGAGCAGTCCCTCTCCAGGATAGCCAGGCGAGAGATCTCTGTGGCTTCTGACATCCATATAAACTGAGACATCCTTGCCGCACTCTGTGAAGCTAGAGTGCCGAACGTTAGCGTCTTTACTTTGTAAGTAGGGAAACTGAGGAACTGGGGACTGGCATGACCAGAACACTGAAGAATGTAACACCACAGTCATGCAGGGATCTGCCTCAGATCCCATCAGGACATTCTTCAAGTGGGGGAGAATGTGGGACATAGCCCTGAAAGACAAAGGACCAGACCCATGGTCAGGCATTTATCAGCTAGTGTTAACCACAGATGACTTCCCTCCTCCTTCATGCCAAGCTTTGCTTTGCATGCCTCCAAGGACTAAAAACTATATTACCTACCAGTGTAGCAATGGTAGAACCATTCTGATCTTAGCTTGGTAAGCGAAGCATTTTTGATGAAGAAACAACAGGGAACATCAAGGAGACTAGGTTGGGGGAGGGATTGCACTAGAAGCTGTAATCTAATCAGACAGAGCACAGTTTTGTCTCAGATAGCTGGACTTTCCCTTCTACCAGTGACTAAAAAAAAGAAAAATGTATATGAAGCACTTGTTTGTATACTCAGAACCAGGTGGCTAGCTGAGATCAGTGTCCCAAAGAAGCAGGGTTGGCCTTCCCTGCCTGGGTCACCCAGATGAAGAGATGTTGCATATGACCCAAACACAGAGCTCCCCTAACCCCACATTGCTATTGCTGTCAGGCTGCCCCAGCCACCAAAAAGCCACCCACATAGGTTGCCTGTGGCAGACAGCACTACAGGCGACTTCCAAATCTGGAATGGGATGCTGTGAGCCCCTTGGGATTCTGGGCTCTGTTATTTTCAGATGGATCAGTTGTTCCAACCCTGCTTTCCTCCCCAGACCCCCCACACTGATTTCCCAAGCAATCAAATCCACGTGTTACCGGTTCCGGGCCTGGTACTGGGTGAGGTGAATGCTGGATGCTCACATTGCCACCAAAGGCTGTGTGCCCTAGCAATCTGGCCCTTCCTGAAGGTCCGGACTCCAGTGTGGTTCCCAAGAGCCAGAATCCCTACACCTTATGATGCTTCCAGGCCTCCAGAAACCCCAGAGGCCAAAGGATAAAGGGGAAACCATGTCTAGAAAGAGAAGAAGTCTGAGGGCCAGGGAAAGCCTGGATGTGCGTTGACAGCCTAGCCACATGTCTTCCTCCCCTGTCAACCCCTTCTCAGTGCTGGGTGAGCTGAATGGGAGGGCAGTTGAACGAGAAGGCAGTAGAAGTTCCCATTCTGCCCAGATGGCCAAGTGCCATGGGAGAAACAGTCTTCCACAGACCTGTGACCTAGTGTCTGCTCTGAGACTTTGGGTCATCTGCCCCAACCCCCTAGAGTTGTTATCTGCTCATCCCCAAACTGTGGGGAAGGGCATGTCCTCAACCACAGGGCAGCTGTGCAGTTTGGCTGACAGTGTGTGTAAAAGGTTTCCTCTAGGACACAGCAGTAGCTGGTACCCTGGTCACTTCTGAACGACCAACAAAGAAGTTAAGCTTTGTTGAACACCACAGAGAGGGAAGGAAAAGGCAGGTGCACTTCTGGAGTCCTGTAGAGGAAGGGACATTTAGAGGATGGACACTCTGTCCCCTCAGCACCATTCCGGGATTGCTTGTGTCTGAAGCAACCTACTCCACCCCACCTCTACCTTCTCCACATCAGAACATACTAGTTCTTGGGGGCTCTGAATGTGCCCACTCTTGCCACACGATCACCCTTGGAAGCACATGAGACCCCTTTTACTCTGACTGCTTGCCTGGCCCATGACTCCCCAGTTCAGCGAGGGCAGGAATGGCTGCCAGAGCCCACCTCCCCACAGTCCTCTGTGTGTGTTCAGCAGGTGCTGGAAGCATGGGACACACTGGGCTCCCAGAAGGACACAGAGGAGCCAGACCGGAGGCCTGGTTTCCATCGCACGTGCTCACCCTCTCAGTGTCTGTCTCCTCCGATGTGAAAAAGGCCTGGGAATCCGAAGTGATCCAGACGAAGGAGACACGAGGAGCCCCTTAAACAGCAACAGCCTGGCTCTGAGCCACCACAGAAGCCCTCACAAGAGACAGAGGCATAGAGAAGAAAGGGCTCCTCCAAGGCACTGGGATCTGGATCCTAACTCTTGCTGACCCAGGTACAGTTAGTAGAATCTTTAGCAAGTAAGAAGGGCAATATTGGAGGCCTCTTCTTTCTCCAAAAAGGCCCTGAAGCCAGCAGAATAGATCCTTTCGGGATAGGTCCTCACCTCATATCACCCAGGATAGCATCACACAAACAGGACATCCTCTCATTTGCACACACAAACGCACAACACACACATACATACATATACACACACACACACAGAGTGCCAATATGGTAGGACTTATGCATGGTCCCCTATCCCTGCAATGGGAGCCAGCCACCTCCCTCCACCAGCTGCCCCCTAATTCTTCCAATGTGGCTGAGAGGTATTGAGCCTGGGAAGGAGGAGGGAAGGGAGGGCCGAGACCACCTCTGCTGATGGCTTGTTTATAGCCCGCCCATCAAGTGTACAAGCCAGTTGGGACAGCCCTTGGGAGTACCAGTGACACACAGCAGGCATTGGGGGAGGCCTGACCTCTGTCACTGGGAATGGCACTGAGGACCACCCCAGCCGGCCAGAACCTGGGTGAGTCTAGCCAAGCAGCAGAGGAACAGCAGCTCTGGAGAAGCCTCGGCCTGAAAATAGCAAACCTCCAATCCCCACCCAACCCCGTGTCTTGCCAGGATAGCCAGAGGGCCTTGGTGCGGCAGAGCTGCCTGGGCTGGCTGCACAGGACCTGGGGCTGAAGAATGGAACGAGATGTGGGTGACTCAGAGCTGTTCCCTCTTCTGGTGGCCCACATGGTAGGTCTCCAGGCAGTGTCCCAGAGGAGGGAGGCTCCGAGGGCCACTCACTGCCAGAGAAAGCTGGGTTTCTATCCCAAGTTTCCCATGGGCTTGCTGTGTGATCCAGGTAGAATTCAACCTCTATGGATCTCTGAAGTGAAGGAGTAAGGATGAGATGAGAGTGTGCAGAGAAGAGGGATTCAGAGGCCGCTGTGCGCCGTTCAGATGAGGTTCCGTAGCATGATTCACACTCTCTGGGAGCTGTGAACTCCAAAGATATTCAGTAAGCGTGGCAAGTGCTGCACCATGCTGAGGACACTGAGCTGAAGCAACCTTCTACCTTCACCTTAAGACCACCCGGTTTAGCTAAGGACTAACTGTGACAAAAGGCCATTGGTTGAATGTATCCCTGAAGGGACAGATGTCAAAAAAAGAAGCAAAAACAGGTCATAATTTCCACTGTGGAACCTGGAAAAGACAGAAGTTAAGTCAGACCTCCAAGGGACAGACCCCAGGGAGTAGGCACATGAATGGATGAAAAGCCTTGGTGGGTGAATGAGTAGGTAGCTGGGTGGGAGGGATGGGAGAGGGAGAAAGAGACAGGGGAGGAGGTAGAGGTGTGCCAGCATATTGATAGATGATTAGATATGTGGATAGATGGAAGAGCTAGGTAAGAAGGAAGGAAGGAAGGAAAATACTTCATTAGGTCAATTCCTATAAACCTCTATGGGATAGTAGCTTCCTTCCTTAATTAATTAATAATTAACTAATTATTAAATATATAAATAAATAAAAATAATTCATAATTGAACACTTGAGGCCAAGAGAGAGAACATGACACGTTTAAGGTCACTTAGTAAATGAACTGTAAATTCGGAATCAGAATGTGAGGCTCCTGACTTCTGCCCAGCAATCTTCCTGTTGCCATAGTTCCTGCTTGTTCCAGACTCCTGTCCCCTCCTCCACTGATGCAAGAAAGAAAGGAAAAAGGAGAAAGAAGGATTGAAATCAGCGACGGGACCAACCATGCTTGTATGTCCTGGCTTCTGTCCCCTGATTATGGACTTGATTCATTTCTCTTCGTCTGTTTCTCTGTCCTTAAAAATAAATTTTGATTATGGACTGGAAATGTGTTTTGAAAGGTGCAAAAAGTCACCACAAGATAGAGTAGGATGGAGTCATTTCCGTGACGCCGCCCCCATTTCCGGAAAGAAAAGTCCAGTCCTAGGTTAGAAGAGTCTTGAGGATGTTGTGCCAGGACCTTGTGTCATCGCAGAGGTTAGAAAGATGGGGCAGCCTCCTGTACACAGATGACAGATGGGCCGAGGAAGAAATCAGAGAAGCATCACCCTTCACAATAGCCACAAAGAGCATAAAATATCTCGGAGTAACTCTAACCAAACAAGTGGAAAACTTGTATGATAAGAACTTTAAATCTTTGAAAAAAGAAATTGAAGAAGACACCAGGAAATGGAAAGATCTCCCATGCTCTTGGGTAGGTAGAATTAACATAGTAAAAATGGCAATCTTACCAAAAGCAATCTACAGATTCAATGCAATGCCCATCAAAATCCCAGCAAAATTCTTCACAGACCTCGAAAGAGCAGTACTCAACTTCATATGGAAAAGCAAAAGATAACCAGGATAGCCAAAACAACCCTGTACAATAAAAGAATTTCTGGAGACATCACAATCCCTGACTTCAAACTCTACTACAGAGTTACAGTACTGAAAACGGCCTGGTATTGGCATGAAAACAGACAGGAGGACCAATGAAACCAAATCGAAGACCTGGATATTAATCCATACACTTTTGAACACCTGATTTTTGACAAAGAAATAACAAATAGAAAAAAGAAAGCATATTTAACAAATGGTGCTGGCATTACTGGATATCAACATGTAGAAGAATGAAAATAGAACCATATCTATAACCATGCATAAAACCCAAGTCCAAATGGATCAAAGACCTCAACATAAAGCCAGACACACTGAACCTTATAGAAGAGAAAGTGGGAAGTACACTTGAACGCATTGGCACAGGGAACCACTTCCTAAATAGAACCCCAGCAGCACAGACACTGAGAGAAACAATTAATAAATGGGACCTCCTGAAACTGAAAAGCTTCTGTAAAGCAAAGGACACGGTCAACAAGACAAACGACAGCCTACAGAATGGGAAAAGATCTTCACTAACCCCACATCAAACAGAGGTCTGATCTCCAAAATATACAAGGAACTCAAGAAATTTGACACCAAAAGAACACATAATCCAATAAAAAAAATGGAGCACAGACCTAAACAGAGAACTCTCAACAGAGGAATCTAAAATGGCTGAAAGACACTTAAGGAAATGTTCAATATTCTTAGTCATCAGAGAAATGCAAATCAAAACAACTCTGAGATTCCATCTTACACCTGTAAGAATGGCCAAGATCAAAAACACTGATGACAACTTATGCTGGAGAGGTTGTGGGGTAAAGGGAACATTCCTGCATTGCTGTGGGAGTGCAAGCTGGTACAACCCCTATGGATGTCAGTGTGGCGATGTCTCATAAAATTAGGAAACAACCTTCCTCAAGATTCAGCAATACCACTTTCGGGTATATAGCCAAAGGATGCTCAATCGTGCCACAAGGACATGTGCTCAACTATGTTCATAGCAGCATTGTTTGTCATAGCCAGAACCTGGAAACAACCTAATGCCCCTTGACCAAAGAATGGACAAGGAAAATATGGTGCATTTACACAATGGAGTACTACACAGCAGAAAAAAATGACGACATCTTGAAATTTGTCAAAGATGAAATTTGCAAGAGCTAGAAAACATCATTTTGAGTGAGGTAACCCAGACCCAGAAAGACAATTATCATATGTACTCACTCATAAGTGTTTCTAAACATAAAGCAAAGAAAACCAGCCCACAAATCACAATCCCAGAGAACCTAGACAACAGTGAGGACACTAAGAGAGACATACTTGGATCTAATCTACATGGGAAGTAGAAAAAGACAAGATCTCCTGAGTAAATTGGGAACATGGGGACCTTGGAAGAGGGTTTAAGGGGAGGGGATGTGGCAGGGAAGGGGAGAGAAATCATTCTGGTGCCAGGTTCTGGACTCTGGCCTCCATGGGAAGAAGGGCAGAGCTGGGTCAAGCTGCCAGCATCCACAGCCATGTCTGCACACAGGCAGCCTGAGAATGATGGTGCAGGCAATACAGATCATTTCCACCCCTGGGTGTGTCCACTATTCCTATGCTCCCTCCCTGTGCACACTCATGCTGAGAGCAAGTGTCAGGCATCATGGCACTAGGTGTTCTATGGAGGCTTTTTCATTTGTGGTGCACAGGGACTGGGCCCTCAGGCATTGACGGCTAGGGACAAGTTCTGGCCCCAGAATGTGTCCTCTCAGATTCAAATTGCGTCCTGGAGACTGCCCCCATCCTTTACCTTCTGCGGTAATCAGAGTTTTCATCATTGCAACAATATGTGAAAAGGTTTGAAGACAGAAAGATTGATTGAGACTCACAATTTCAGACATTTCAATCCAAGGTAACTGGGTTCCACAGCTGTGAGCCTGAGGTGAGGCCAACTTTGCTGCTGGGGGAAGAATGAACTGCAGGAGTCTGCTCACCTCACAGTGGGTAGGAAGTGAGCATGGCAGGAAGAGGCTGGGAACAAGTCTTTCCAGGGCACACCCTCAGAGTCCCGCTTCCTCCAGCTAGGCCTCACATCCTCATTTGTATCACCCACTGATACTGTCATCAAATTAACTCATCCACAGACTACACAACTGATGAGATTAGAGCCATCATGATCTAGTTCCACCATCTAGGACCAAGCCTTCAACATCTGAGCATTTGGGGGACATCTCAGATACAGACCTCCACTTCCAGTTCCTTCATCTGTGAGTGGGAATAATATCTCCTCTCCTGCTTTCAGAGGAGGAAGCTCTGGCCCAGCCACTGAAGCCCACATGGTACCTGCTGGAGTGTGGAACCCACAAAAAGACAGTACTCACTGTCCTGGACAGGGAGCGCATTAAGGATCTAGTATTAGCATAGAGGGAAACAGACATTTGCCTCCCTGTGCTGTGTTAGGTAGAGGGATGTTTCTCCTCTGTTCCCCACACTGTCTTTCTTCCCCTTCTTGTAATAGCAAGGAGCCTAGAGCACAGGCTGCTAAAGACAAGAACCTGGATAAGAACCCAGATTTGGTTGCTCTTAGCTGTGCAGGTTAAAGAAAGTCAGCTAACCCCTTCATGCTTCTACTTCCAAATATGCAAAATGGGGATCAGGACAGAGTTGTTGCAAAGACCAAATAACTTAATGTGTGGAAAGGGCTTTGAGCAGCATCACACACATTGTGGGTTACTAACTAAATAACAGCATCATCTGAAGCCCAGTCCTGGGGATGGGACCCTCCAGGAAGATTCTCTGACCTCACAAATAGGGCTGCACTTTCCCCTTGGCCCTCCAGGCCACTGGCACTCCCTCTCACAAAGTCTTTATCTTCCTATACTTGAGCCCATTCACAGAAGTGAAGACCAAGATCTATTAATGTTAAGTGATTCTTCTCCTCTGGCCAACATGTATCCATTGTACACAAACACACACACACACATACACCCGTACACATGCACATGCGCATGCACACGCCCAGCCACCAGGTAACTGAGGGGCATGGCATCTCTGAGTGCTATTTGCAGGCTAAGAGGCAACCAGAAGAAGAGGGGTGTGAGAAAGGAGGTGATACAAGCTAGGCGTCATGATTACGTGGGTGAAGTAAGAAAAGAAACTTGTTGGGACCCTAGAGCAGTTTGGTGGTATTGGGGTACAAAGGGAGCCGGGGGCTGGCAGGAGAAATGGACTCTACCACACTGCCATGCCCTTGAGAACTAGTCCAGGACCAACAGGCCAATGGGCTGCCTGTAGCAGAGTACGGAATGAGCCAGGTTTCCGCCTGGACCCCCATGACCTATAAGCACTCAATAGTCCTGTTATTGCAATGTTCTGTCACCCTGTACCAGAACTGACACTCATATGCCCACTTTTATAACATCCAGGAAGGCAGGTCTATTTGTCTTCTGAATTCCTGCTTCTCTGTGCCAGGCATAGAGCGGACACACAGGAGATGGCCTTCCCAGCTAAGTAATTAAGCAGAAGCAAAGCACATCATGCCAAACGGGCTGAACTGTTGTGCAGAACAAAAATTTCTGAAATGAGAGTTCATTCCAAAGCCTGGTTCTCTCTCACTGTAGAATGGCCACGACATGTGGCATGGTATTGTCCTGGAGCCTCAGCTCCCCCCTCCACATGAGCCTAATGTCCCCTCCTCTCCAGGCTTAAGCTTGGATGGCGTTTCAGGCAGCATAACCACTCTGTAAATGGCAGCTACAAGAACACCATGAAACTCTTTGGGTGCAAAGCTATAAGACCATGCCCTGGTTCTGATGTCAGGAAACAGGAAAGGCAGCGTGAAAGACAAAGTTTAAAGCAGCGAGATCTGATTTAGAATTTTGGCTCTGCTTCTTGCAAGCTGCACAACCCCTGAGAAGTAAATTAACCTCCCTGTTTTCCTTGTCTGTTCAATGCTGACTGCAAGAACGCCGAGCACAGACTCAAGAAGACAGCAGATGTGACTATGCTCAGTGTACCAAAAGTGGGCAGTGACCATCACTGTGCGGACAGCTCCTGACAGCAGGACAGAGGGTTCTGTTGTAAACAAGGCCCCTTCCCCATTCTGCAGTCTGGGGTTTGCTGGGTGCTTTGTTCCCTGCAGGGCATAGCTGGAGGAGCAGAGGCCATGGCGGTCTCAGTGCTCCCACCATCTGCACCTCAGCATTGGCCCATCTGTCCAACAGCGGGCACACATGCGGCCTCATCTTAGGGCATGGGTCATCAGGGTCAAGCAGGAGAAAATTGGGGGCAGATGAGGAGAAGATTCCAGCTTATTTTTAGAAATAGGGGAGAACAGGGAAGACAGGAAGGCCCTTGTTCAACAACTTCTCCCCATGTGGATGCAAGCAGGAGAGCGGGTGGCAGCCAGACCCAGGCCAGACAGAGGATCCGCTCTGCAGCCACTAGACAACCCAGCTTGCGCCCTGCCCCTCAGGACCCCTCTCCTTCCCATGCCAAACTGTTAGAAAGGAAAAATTGCGCCTTATTTATCTACTTTTAATTCATCTTTTAAAAATATCATAAACATAATATCCTAAAACCAAGATGAATCTAACTATGCTCCATTTCTATATGTAAAACGCTGAGAACAAAATTAATAAGTTAACGTCTGGTTGGCAGAGAGTCCAATTCTAATGGGAAAGGATTGGGGTCCTGGGACAGACATCACTTGGTGAACATCTGTGGAATTGCTTATGTGTACCTGGCCCCAAACAGACTAAGAGGATGCATAGAGAAGCAGACACAAGACCCACGAAGAGATACCGCCAATAGTCATGTGACCTGGGTAGGCTTCCCAGAAGAGATGGTAGTTGAGGTTATAATCTGCAAACTGCTAGAAAGTGATTGGGGGCAGGGGACACACCCAGTGACATGATAGAATATAGAAGCCAGAATGTTTAAACCATGTGAGGAAGGAAAGAAAAGGCAGGAACAAATGGGTTTGAGAAGCATGGCCCCTTTGTGCACTGGAGGAGGGCAGGTCCCAGCACCCTGGTGTCCAGTTCTCAGTACAGCCCTGGCCACATCCACTGGGAACTGTTATAAGAAGAGCCCAGGCCCTAGAGGAGGTTATGCCTGCTCAGGCTATTAAGCAATGAGGCCTTTTCTGGGCTGGAGGAAGAAGAAAAGAGGGAAAAGGAGGGAAGAAGAGGGGAGAGAAGGAAGAGATGGGAGGAGAGGAAAGGGGGGGCAAGGGAGGGGAGGACATGTAGGTTAGAATCTGGTGTCCGGGAGGCCAGTGCACCTTCCCAGGAAAGAGTCCAACACACCGTACGCCTTCAGAAGTACAAATCAGCACCTGTTGCCTTCCCCCTAGAGTCCATTAACCACCTGCCCTACTCCAAGGACAGCAACAGGAGTGATTAAGAAAGAGACTAGGGCCTGATCACAGGTCTGTAAATTCTGCCTTTCAAAAGTCCTGGCTGTGTAGCTTGGAGCCTGTTGCTTTGTTTGTCTGTGCCTCAGTTTCCTTGTCTATAAGGTGGACATGGGTGTCATTTATAACACAGGGTTGCTATGAAAATGTATCAATGTATATGAGACACTTGGAGCAGTGCTCAGCAAGCATTGTGCCATCTGTGGTCACTGACTGCTGGGGTGGTGTGTGAGGAGGTGGAAGATGAGCACTCTCCAAAAGGACCCACCAATAGAGAGCAAGGTTATCAGAATGTGATGACCTTGATGAGAATGAACAGGTCCAGTGAGGCTCCTGCTCCATGGCAGTAGAGCAAGTTCTAAGGTTAGATATGACAGGCCCCACCGTGGCTTAGTGGGCATCTTTGGAAAATGCTCAAAGTAGCAGGAATCATTACAGTCATTGACTTTTGCCATTCACAGGCCCAGATCCCTCATCGTTGTTCTTTAGAATTTCATACTATCTCAGGAACAATACATAAATGTCTAAAGACCCCAAAGAGGATGGTTGGTCCAGGAGATAGCATACTACTGAATTAACAGCACAAAGGTAGGGGACTGCATGCATATACGTGTGTATGTGTGCATGTTTGTATAAGCCATGGGGTGGACCTGAACAGATATGATGCTAAATTGCATGCCGGAAGGAAGCTACACATGTGTCTATGCACATGTGGCTCATAAACATACTCAGTGTACACACTCATGTTTGCCTACAAATAGCACTTGGACTACAAGAGGCTTTATGTGTTAACCTGACACAGCGGGTGCCCATCTGCCGGAATTGCCTATGCTTTGTAAAAGCAATAAACACACTTGCTCTGAAGATGGCTTGGCTGAGTCCTACCAGAATGTTCCTGGCTGGCTCCAAAGGCATGTCCTCCTACAAGCTAAGGGACAGGGTTCCAGTTTATCCATATTTCCATGGGAAAGGTCCAGAGCCCTATTGGTTAGTGAGAATTTGCTCTTCTCCGGACCTCAGTTTATCTACCTGTATCAAAATGGGACTCCCTAACTAACAGACTTCTGGATTCACAGAGAAAGGTAATTGGGAGCAGTCATCACTGGGGTGAGCATTGAGGCCTCCAAGAGTGGGTCACCAGACGTCCCCCAGCTGCGGACACTGCCCCGTGGTTTATGTCAAATTGTCAGGCCCAATCCTGTTTCCCTCCGGGGCAGGGCCGCCTGCAGTGGCGCTCAGGAGAGGTGGCCTGTCCAGCCGCTGTGTTTACAGTGCTCAGACGAGTCAGGGAATCTGATCCGGGCAGAGAAGGGTGGGCAGCCCCACTGGGCCCACCATGTCCACACTCATTTCCCGGAGACTGAACATGGCCGGCCCGCCCACCTCGATGAGTCCAGCTGCTAACCATCCACTCACAGAGAAGCCAGCTCAATGCGGGCAGGCACCCTGATGTTGGTAGTGGTGAGAGGAACCTCAGAGTTGGCTGAGTGGGGTTACAGAGCAACAAGCAACTTTCTCAGCAGGCTGATCTCTTCTCCCTTGCCTTGCCTTGCCAACTCTAGCTCCATCATCTGGATCAGGAACAACAAGCTAGACAGCCACTGGTAGGAGGCAGGGATTTCGCCTAAGCTTCTTTATGTGTGGGGAAAATATAGTAAGACATGAGGATTATGCGAATGTCAAATGTCAGTATCCACACGTAAAATTTTATTAAAACACAGCCGTACTTATTTAGATACATGCCATTTTTTGTCTCTGGCTGTTTTTGCACAACAGCAACAGAGTTGGACAGTTGCAACAGAGATCATATGGCCCACAGAGAAAGACAGCTTCTTTTATGGATGACATCTATCGTTCTCTGATCTGCTTCACTCCTAGATGAAAGAGAAATCTTGGGTCCCCATTTTACCGACCGGCATAGGAACATGTGGACACAAGAAATACCAGTTTCTTAGTTCCCTAAAACTTAATTCCTCTCACCAAGTTTTGCAGTCATGCACACATCTGAAATCTTCTTGATGATACCAAGACCTAGGCAGGGCACAACACTGTTCCTGAGTATTTATCCATGAGATATTCCTGAGATGCCCTTTGTACCCTCTCCCTGGGCCCCAAGCGCTCCTCCTCGACAACTTCACAGCCATCTCCTGATGCACCTACAGCCCCTGCTCCTGGGGCTCTTATCACTCCTTCTGAGTCACAAGGACCTGAGGAAAGCCCCTGATGGTGGCTTCTGCTCGTCTCCCCATATAACAGCACTTGTTTTTTCTGGCACCCACTAAAATGCTCTTACTATCAACCCTAATCACTCCAGACATTGAAAAGTCCCTTCTTTAATAAACAAGATGATTCAGGAATGGTGACACGTGCCTTTAATTCTAGCAGTCAGGAGGCAGAGGCAGACAGATGTCTTAGTTTGAGGCTAGCCTGGCCTACAGAGTGAGTTCTAGGATAGCCAGGGCTGTTAAACAGAGAAACCCTATCTCAAAAAACACAAAACAAGGAGGAGGAGGAGAAGCAGCAGCAGCAAACTAGCTATAAGGAATCTTCTGAACAAGATGATTAAAGAAGAGGGGACAGGAAGCAGACACTTCCTGAATTGGACACTGCCTAGGGACAGGGAAGGCCAGCTCTGTCCTGGCCTTGGGAACTTGTGGGCTGAGGAGCCCCAGGACAAAGCTGAAATGTGCAATGGAGAGTAGTACTCACCCGTGCACTCACACAGGGCTGTGGGGTTGCAGGGGAGGCTCTACCAGATGCCTTAAGCAAGAGAAGGGATAAGAGAAGGCTGATGGGTGATGGCAAGAGGTGGTAAGAGAGAGCAGGAGGAGGGATAAGAGGGAAGTAAAGTCAAATCCACCTGGAAGAGTCAGAGGACCTCTCACAAAAGATGTCTGAACCAGACCTGAAAAATAAGAATATAATCATGCTAGCTGGGCAGTGGTGGTGCACACCTTTAATCCCATCACTCAGGAGACAGAGGTAGGCAGATCTCTGAGTTTGAGGCCAGCCTGGTCTACAGACTGAGTTCTAGGACAACCAGGACTACACAGAGAAACCTTGCCTTGAAAAAAACCAAAGCTAGCCGGGTGGTGGTGGCTCATGCCTTTAATCCCAGCACTCTGGAGGCAGAGACAAGTGGATTTCTGTGAGTTCGAGACCAGCCTGGTCTACAAGCGCTAGTTCCAGGACAGGCTCCAAAGCCACAGAGAAACCCTATCTCGAAAAACCAAAAAAAAAAGAAAAAAAGCTAAAACAAAACCAGAGAGAGAGAGAGAGAGCTCCAAACCAACCAACAGCCAGAGCCAGGGAAAGATAGAAAGGAAATAAGGGAGGG
>PVIU01007686.1:0-63036 GCA_004026605.1 Ondatra zibethicus
ACACACACACACACACTTGCCCCACTGTTCCCTCTCAGGGTAGGATGCATGCCTTGTTCGCCCTTCTTATCTGTAGGAAAGCCACCTCTGGATGTTTCTAGACCTTGCACAGTGTCTGGTGAGCTTTCATTGAGATAAGATGGATCACAAGAGAATAAAGAAATACACATCGCTGACATCAGCAGGTGCTAAAGCAGTATTCAGGCTCATTCATTCACTTTGGAATGATATATTAGGAAATAACCCAAGAGTGGGGAAAAACTTGTTGCAAAAGTAAAAGGGACCCTGTGACATTGTGAAATGTGTATCTGATATGCTAATGGGAAACTGGTAGCTGAGGAACAGATAGCATCAGGATAAGGGTTGGCCACCAGCAGGATGGAGACATGGAGAGAGGTGGGGCTTTTAGCTTCTACCATCAACCTCCAGGGAGGGGAGGCAGTACAGGCTCATCGCTGATGGCCGGTGATTCAATCATGTCTGCTAGTGAAACTTCCTTTAAAACCACAAAGGGCTGAGTTTGGGAAGCTTCTAGATTGCTATACATGTGGAGGTCCTGCCGTTGGTATACTAGAAGAGAAGGGGGAGCTGTGAATGCCTTCCCACATCTCATGCCTCCTGTGTCTCTTCATTATACAGACCACTAGCATGGATAAAAGGAAAGCAAGTGTATCTGAGTTGTATGGACATCTCCAATAAATTAATTGAATCCAAGGAAGATGTCATGGGAATCTCGGATAACTGGTTAGTCAAAAGCATGAGCAAAACAACCCGGGGCCTGAGAATGGCACCAGGAGCAGGCAGCAGCCTCATAGGGTGAACCCCAAGGGTTCGAGGGTATCTTCAGGCAGATGGGGTCAGAAGTGAATGGGTTTAGAAGACAGCCCACCAGTGTCTGCTGCAGAACCTGTTGCAGAAATGAATGCCTGTTGATGTGGGGGAGAACATCCTGCCCATCTGATATCAGAAGTATTGATTGCTGGGAGGATAGGAAAAGCCATTCTGCGTTTCCTATAGCATGTTAGCGAGTCATTTTTATTTATTTATTTATTTATTTTTGTTTTTATTGAGACAGGATTTCTCTGTGGCTTTGGAGCCTGTCCTGGAACTAGCTCTTGTAGACCAGGCTGGCCTCAAACTCACAGAGATCCGCCTGCCTCTGCCTTCTGAGTGCTGGGATTAAAGGTGTGTGCCACCACCGCCTGGCTGCGAGTCATTTTTATAAGTGCAGAAGACAGAAGCAGTCAAATGCCCAGTTAAATGAAAACCCAAACTGTAGTAAAGTAATGTAATAAAGTAGACAGTCCCTTTTAAAAGGTAAATAAATTATGGTCAAGGACAGGTAATAAACAGTTTGGTGTATGACCTTGGGAATTGTCTGCCTCCAAATTGGGGTGATGCCAGCAACCCAAAGAGTGGTATATGTAAGTCTAGCTTAAGAAGAATGTCAGCGTGGCTGACAACTGCCCGTTTACTCAGAGTCCACACCTCCCACCCATCAAATATCTTTCTGCTTGTCTGTCTGTCTGTCTGTCTGTCTATCATCTATTTTGCGGTTCTAAGGCGCCAGCAAAATTGGTACAAACCTGAGTTTGGAGCGCCACCTAGTGTTAGAACAACGGACGTGACTACGTGCTCAGATAAGCATAGAACAAAACCAGGCTCTGGGCAATTTATGTATACTCTGCCCTTATTCTATTATTGTTATCACAGTGTGTGTGTGTGTGTGTGTGTGTGTGTGTGTGTGTGTGTGTGTGTGTGTGTGTGTGTGTGTGTGTGTGTGTGTGTGTGTGTGTGTGCGTGTTCACATGCCTGCAACAACACAGAGTTCTCTCCTTCCACTGAGTGGCTCAGGGAATTGAACTCAGGTCATCAGGCTTGGTATATAATCACCTTTATTAGTTGAGCCATTTTGCTGGCCCCCTTCTTCTTACCAATTTCTATTTCTCAATAAATACTCTCTAACCGTGAAAATTATGGCTTGATTGCGTGACTGTAGTCTAGATCGTAGAGCAGCTAAATGGAGATTTGCCCTCGAGTGTTGGTAAGAATGGAGGAAAATTGGAATCCATGCAGTATGAGTAGAAATGTAAAATGGAACCATTTATATCACAAAACATTTATATTCAGTGTGGGGGGGAAATGCTTGCTAACTCCTCAAAAATGTAAGCATAAACCGAGGAGTGGTAGCACACACCTTTAATCCCAGCACTCGGGAGGCAGAGGCAGGTAGATCTCAGAGTTCGACGCCAGCCTGACCTACAGCCAGGGACAGCCTTGGGACAGCCAGGGCAACACAGAGAAACCCTGTCTCGAACGAACACACACACACATACACACACACTCGTGAGTCTAGAATCCCCATATGACCCCTCCATCCCACTCCTAGCTACACACTCCAGAGCATGTCACAAATGCTGTGGGAAGTCACAAAGCAACTCTCAGAACCTGGCTCCTTGACATCTGAAGCTCCTAAGACATCCCTCAGAACTCAGGTCCCTCCCATTTCCCCTTGGCTCTCCCATCCCAGTGCTGATGGAGGCTTTGTACAAAATTCCATACCTGCCTGAAGTTCAGACCCACCCAGGAAGAAGCAGTCACCACCATCCTTCCTCTGAGCTTCTGTTAACTACACTTGCATCAGAAGAAAGACTGAAGTTTGCCAGCACACCTGGAAAATCCCAGGCCCAGCCTTATACTCCAGTTTGCATTCAGAATCGTTCACACACCGTTGTCCATTCTGCAGAACAGACTTTCTCCCAGGCCATCATATGTTCTCCAAGTCTTTAAAATCATGTACCGTCCTCCTAACATGCCCTACCTCTCTGTCCCCTATAAAAAAAGATGGGTATGTAAACTCATGGGTGCTTTGACTCAGGAGCTAAAACACACACCTGGAATAGTTCTCATTTAGTCAATATTTGCAGAATTTGCAGATTATAAATCTGTTTGATGTATGTAAGTGGTCTATTTGCATGTATGCCTGCATGACAGAAGAGAGCATCATGTAAGACTCCATGTGGTTACCAGGAATTGAACTCAGGGCCTCTGGAAGAGCAGCAGCCAGTGCTGTTAACCTCCAAGTAATTTCTCTAGTGCCTGTCTGTTTTTGATATGGAGTCTCTCTGCATAGCTCTGGCTGCCCTGGAACTACCATGTAGACGAGATGGGCCTCTAACTCACAGAGATCTGCCCCACCTGCCTTTGCCTCCCAAGTGCTGGGATAAAAGGGGCACACCACCACACCCCCAATAGATTATGGATCTGAATGCCTTGTATCCTACAGTCTTTGTCAGTTTATCCTGGGGTAATCCCAGTATTTGGGAAGATGAAGTAGGAGGCTCAATCACAAGTTCAGGGTCAGCCTGGGTGAGTTCCTGTCTCAAAAACAAACATAACAGAAAGCAAACAAAGGAATCAGCAACAACAACAAAACAAAAAGCCACAGGAAAATCAAGTCCAATGAAACACTGATTTGAAAAGCTGATTTTTAAACTCTCTATACAGAAACAGCCCTTGAAAATGTGTGATCCAGGACTGGAGAGATGGCTCTGAGGTTAAGAACATTGCCTGCTCTTCCAAAGGTCCTGAGTTCAATTTCCAGCAACCACATGGTGGCTCACAACCATCTGTAATGGGGTCTGGTACCCTCTTCTGGCCTGCAGGCATACACATGGACAGAATATTGTATACATAATAAGTAAGTAAATATTTTTTTTAAAAAGTGTGATCCGGCAGTTAAGACTTTTCCTCTGGGAAAAATCAAGCCTGGCAATGTGTTAGGAAAAATCTTTTTTTTTTTCTTTTTAAGGCATTTGAAGTCAGTGCCTCATAGCTAGCTATAGCCACCACCACTTCCCTGTCTCTAGGATGCCCTTGGCCTAGAAAGAATTGCTCCTTGTGACATAACACACACACACATTTTATTGGTATCTACCTAGTTTCCTGGCACACAGCTTCTACAATGCTAGGAATCCCCATTGTGTGCACATCCTTTCATATGCTACTGAGATGATGGGTACAGCTTCTGGGTAGCCTTGGTGTGACGGGCAGGTTCCCAGAGAACCAGTCCTATATTAGAAGCTTGGAAATTTCAACTCTGTTCCCTGCCCAACTTGGAGAGCAGAGAAGAGTTGGAGGTTCAGTGAATAATAGTTTATCCTGCCTGGCCAGGAGGTGGTGGCACACCCCTTTCACCCTAGCACTCAGGAGGCAGAGGCAGGAAGAACTCTGTGTTCAAGGACAATGCGATGCACATAGTGAGTTCCAGGACAACCAGGGCTACACAGAGAAACCCTCTCTCAAACAAACAAACAAAAATAGCCAATCATACATATATGATGAAGTTTCCATGTATATTTCAAAGCTGGGAGGTCCTGAGTGCTTCTGGATTGGTGTCCATGTGGAGGTAGAGGGAGTCTAACTTGCCCATTGAAACAAGCAAATTTTTCTTTATCTTTTTATTATTATTTTTATGTTTTTTTGTTTTGGTTTTTTGAGACAGGGTTTCTCTGTGTAGTAGCCTTGGCTATCCTGAAACTAGCTCTGTAGACCAGGCTGGCCTTGAACTCACAGAAATCCTCCTGACTCTGTCTTCTGGGTGCTGGGATTAAAGGCATACGTCACCACTACCCAGCTAAACAAGCCCATTTTCCACATGCTTTTTGCTATGTATGCCTTCCATCTGGCTGGTCTGTAGCCTTTCTTAATAAACCAGTAATCCAGAAGGCTGGTCTCAACCTCATGGTGGAAGACCCCCGGAGTGGGGAGACTCTCACTCAAGTCTTGGGATAACACGACCCCCCAAGAACTCACGAGACACCGTCTTTGCTGCAATCACACGAGGTTTATTGATAGAAACCAGAGCTCTGGGGCCGAGACTCATATCCCATGCAGGGGAGGAGTTCGACTTCAAGTAGCTGGGAGAGGGGGTATTTAAGGGAAGAAACGAAACCACAACCCAAAGGGGGTAGGGAGGGCATCATTGGAAAATTCCGAAAATACCAGTGGTCATTGGAAAATCCTGAAAATACCAGTGATGATCACAGAGGGGTAATTCTCAAGATTATAATCTAACTTTATGGTCAGCTAGTTCCTGGAACAGTCACTGAACCAGCTAACCTAGATTTTTGGTTTTTCTTCCCCTGCTAGGTTTTTGGCTCTATTCTTCCTGCTGGGGGGGTCTGGATTTATCTGGGTCTTTCAATGGTAATCCTCTATCAGTCTTGGACTTCCCAGACCCAAGACAGTAAGATGAATACATGTCTCTTTGTTACAAACTTCCCAGCCTGAAGTATTCTGACATACCAGCCATGTGGGATGTCCTTCTGTATGTGTGTTGCTTTTATTGGTTGGTGAATAAAGCTGTTTCGGCCAATGGCTTAGCAGAAAATTTCCTGGCCAGGCAGGAAATCTAAACAGAAATATAGAGAGAGTAGACAGAGTCAGGAAGACACCATGTAGCTGCCCAAGGAGACAGACACGGGCACCTTACCAGGAGGCCACAGCCTTGTGATACATAGATTAATAGAAATGGGTTAATTTAAGATGTAAGAGTTAGTTAATAAGAAGCCTGAGCTAATAGGCAAACAGTGTTGTAATTAATATAGATTCTGTGTGATTATTCAGGTCTGGGTGGCCAGGTAACAAATGAATAGTCTCGGTTTACACACCAGCAAAGGGGACTGAGGCAGGGACTTTAATGGGACAGGAGGTGTTGGTTTTCTCCTTCTACCATGGGAGTTCCAGGGACCAATTCAGATTGTGGAGCTTGGCAGCAAGCACCTTTACCCTCTGAGTCATCTCGAGACAGGATTTCTCTGTGTAGCCCTAGTTGTTCTGGAACTCACTGTTCCACCACACCATCCTCGAACTCACAGGATCCGCCTGCCTCGGCTTCCCAAATGCTGGAATTAAGGGTGTGCGCCACCACTGCCTGCCACTGCCCCCTTTTATATTCTTTTCTAATCTTGGCTTTTGAATCAATAATCTAGTTTCTTGGAGGAATTCCAAACTGATCCAAGTATCCTAGTCCCCATGGAGCATGCCTGAACCTGGCTCTGTGACCCATTGTTTCTTGTGGCTTGGCGTCTGTGTCCCCTCTTCCTTGAGTCCTTGGGGAATCCAGGCACACTCCTCTCACAGAGCCATGTGGGGTCCAGGTGGCCCCAGTGACCGACCATATTTGACTGAATCACAGGCCGTGGCAATCACTCTGTAGATTCAGCCTGGATGTCACCCTTTCCTTCCCTTCCTTCTGTGCCAGCCCTGCCAGCTCCCGGCATGAAATTTGCATCATGGGACAGCAGGAGGCTTTTAGGGACAGCTCCATCAAGCCATGGCCTCTCGAGCTCTCTCCCAGCTGCTCCTGGCCATGACTCTTCCCCTGCTGGAGCTGGAGTCAGCATCTGTCCCCACAGCCCAGTCAGTAAGTAGTGGGGTAAGGACCCTGGGGAGATCTGCAGAGACCACAACTGAAGCCTCCAACTGTGAGGGACCACCAGGTGTGGGATGAGAGGACAGGTGGAGGGAAGGAACGAGCTTGCAAGACCCCCAAGAAGCCAGTCTTCCTGTCCAGGGTGAGGGGAAACTGCCATGTCTTTATCTGAGTCCCTGCGAAGTCCTGTGGCACCTGCTGCACTTTGGATAAAGGCTCTCCGGCCATGCTGGCAATTTAAAGTGGAATGAGAGGAAGATCTTTGCAGGTTGGAAGCTTATTAGCATGGAGGACGGGAGAAAGTCTAGGAGGAAGTGGTAGGAGCCTCGGCTTGTGTCGAATAATCTGTTTTCTCAAAGGAAGGCAGCAATATCATGATCTACTTATCTACATCTCCTATCGTCTCCCAACCTATTGCAACCCCCAGATCTTAATTCCATCTGTAGCTTTCTCTGAGTTTTATCTATACCCTATCTTTATCTACATCTGTTTATTTTATGTCCATATCTATGGGTCCACCAAGTTTTATTTACTTTGTTTTTATTTTATATGTAGATCTGCTTTGCTGCCCAGGCTAGTCTTGAACTACTGAGCTTAAATGATGCTCCTGCCTCATTATCTTAAGTGCTGGGATTGCAGGCATGAGCCACCACACCTAGTTTCCTTCTGGTTTTATTATTTATATTTTGGGGGTTGTAGCTATTGGATTTTTGAGATAAAGGTTCACTCTGTAGCCCAGGCTGGTCTGGAACACACTATGTAGCCCAGGCTGACCTTAAAGTTGCTGCAAGTCTTCCTGCTTTGGCCTTCTAGGTGCTAGGATTGCATGTGTGTGTTGCCATCTGGTTTTAGAGACACATGCACATGAGATTTTGAGAGGAAAGAGTGGGTTAAATTGCAGGCCCCTTGTCTCCCTGTCGGAGCTCTGGACCCAGCCATTTCAATTAGCCTAGAGGCCCAGGGAGAGGTAAATTCAGGAAGGAGCTAAGCAAATCATGTTGACTCCCAGGGTGTGCCTGGTTCCTGATTTCAGATGGGTCTGCTGGCCCTGTGAGGGTCCCTGGTAAAGTATCTTTGTCCTCCCTCTTCTGAGTGGCTTTTCTCCATCCAGATATTTACATTTGTCCTCAACCCAAAAAAGATCTTCTAAGAGGACCAAATCACACCAGAGTAGCCTGGCTGTTCCTAAGGTGCCTTGGGAGGGGCACCGGCCTCTCCTGGGATCTCTTTCCTCTTGTCTCTTACCAGGAACTCAAACCATCTGGAGGGAAATCTGGGCAGCAACTGGACCAAAACAATGGAGTAAGGGGTGAGTGGAGGGCCTGGTAGAGATGGGCAAGGATGAGGAAAGGAAGGAACAGGAGGGGGCACAACAAGGTGGGCAGAGTGAGGACAGGCTCTGGGAGGGCCAGATAGTTCTACACCAGCTCCTAAAGAGGGAGGCCTGGGGAGGCGTGTGCCCCTTTGCAACGAAGGCATGGAGCCGTGGACCAGAATGCATCTCTGCTAGGGCAGGAGCTGGAGCCAACCGGCATCCTGTGTGTGCCTAGGCTGGCTCTGGGAGATGACATCTGCTTGTGTCCCCAGAAATGGTCAGCTGAGTTTGTAAAGGCAAAGGGGACTCACTTGGGGCCTCACTGCTCTTCTCTGCTGTTCCCTTTGCTTCTATAGAATCAATACTGGTCTCCAGTTATGTGCAGCTGGAATTTTCAAACAGACCTTGGCCACAGGAACTCCCTGAGAACTTGTCTCTTCTTGCTGCTTCGACATCCCTTCCCCCAAGAACGCTTACTGCCCTCAGCCTAACAACAGGTAGCAGTTGCATGGCAAAGGGGCTCGTGGGAAGGATACACAGCCTCCCAACTCTCTAGCTAGCCAGCTTGCCCGAGATGCAGCAAGCTCTCCCTATCTCCCTCTCCCTGAGGGCTGCAGCTGGATCCATTCTCTCCAGCCCAGCTCCTTCCTCATCTCCTTACCCAGCAGCCCTCCCTTCCTGTTCATGTCTCAGTGTTCTAACTTGAGCAGAGGGCACAAGAGGCAGACAGAGTGTGGGGAACGTTGCCGGGTGTCCCCAATCAGCGTGTTCCACTGCTTTGAGACCTGGGTGCAAAGGAAGTCCTCTTGGGTGGCTGGGTGGGTGGAACTGATCTCCTGGGACCTCAAGATTAGTGTCAGCCACCCTGAGACCTCTCAGGAATCAGTTGCTGGTCCCACAGCCTCACTTTCTCAGCCTGCCTGCCTCTCTCTGTCACAGAATGTTGTGTCAAACACAACAGGACTAGGTTCTGCACTTGCCACTCTGGCTACCGGTGGAACACTACGCTCTGCTCCCTCTATCCCTCCTGCCTTGGCCACAGATCGGAAATCGATTCCTGTATGTGTCTCAGCTTCCATGGTCCTGCTCTCGGCTACTGCCAGTTGCTGCCACCTGGTAAGGAGGGTGGGAACTTGGAAACTAGTATCCCCAAGTGAAAAGAAACACTTCCTGGGTTGTTGGGGTTGTTCGTTTGTTTTTGCTTTTTCTTTGGACCTGTGTTTCTGGCAGCTGGTCCAAGCCCAGTTTCTCCTCTCACTGGTAAAAGAAAAAAGAAAGAAAGAAAGAAAGAAAGAAAGAAAGAAAGAAAGAAAGAAAGAAAGAAAGAAAAGAAAAGAAAAAAAGAAAGGCCAGCTGTCACAGAAAGACACTAGACCTGAGCTTGGGACTTGAAAAACTGAGACTAAAGAAGGTGGTTCTGAAGGCACATGGGCAAAGGTGGGGGATTGGGGGGAACCTTGCCTGAAGGAGTTTCAGCAGCCCCAAGTCCCTGGAAAATGGAAGTCCTGGGCCAGAGAGCTTACCGCCTTAGCTCTCAGTGGGAGGGTCTACAAGGCCAAGGTGTAGCAGGCACCTTCAGACACTTTTGCAAGGCCAAGAATGAAGCTATGCAAAGTTATGCAGGGAATGGTGTGGAGAGGCAGGCTTCAGGAGGAGAGGAAGAGGAATTGCTAGCTGAGGCCCATTCTCAAGCCCCCGTCTCTTGCTTTCCTGCAGTTCCTGCAAACCTGACCCTGGACTCTCAGCTGCAAATGCCGAGGGACACCCTGAACCTCATTCTCCTCAAAACAGAGGAGGCTACCAACCTGAGATGGTACTTGCGGAACCCAGAGGACCCCAAACTCATCTTCCTACGGCCAGGGGCAAATGTGACCCAGATGTCCAGTCAGGGCCAGGCGGGCCTCAGTGTCACCCACTTATCCCGTCACTGGACAGGTAGCCCTCACCTATCTCTTCTCTCTCCTTTTCTCCCACAGGTTTTTCAGATAGAGTCTCACTCTGTAGCCCAGGCTGGCCTCAAACTCATAGCTATCCTCTTGCCCCAGCCTCCTGAGTGCTGAGGGTAAGGCATGCGCCACCCACTTCTTTTACTGCTTCTCTTTGCCTTTCCCTCTCGTGCCGTCTTCCCCTTTTTCCTCTTCTCCCCACTCACCTCTTCTGAACCATTTCCATCTTCCCCATTTGTTGGGGAAGCAAATGCAGACTACAGTGTGGAAAATTCTGTACGACAGCCAGCTGTTTGCACTGTAGTCTGGGGTCTCTAAGACCCTTTCTTAGTGTTACAAAAACCCAATGTTGTCTTGATGCACGGAGATGTAAAAACACAAACAAAAGGAGGGGATGTGTGTGAGTTTGGGGCCAGCCTGGTCTACAAGAGCGAGTTCCAGGACAGGCTCCAAAGCTACAGAGAAACCCTGTCTCGAAAACAAAACAAAAAAGAACTTACGTTATTAAATATCTGTAGATCTCTGAAGTGTTTGAAGACGCTCTATCTAAACTATATCTCTTTTGACCTTGAAAACATACCTAATATGACTATAAGTTTAATTGTAGGTGACTAATTACTAACTTGCATTTCCTTATTATCCTAAATTGTTGTTAATAACTTTAAAGAACTAGAAATTTGCATTACTTTGTTAAATAAGCTGTGTAGGTACAATACCTTGAACAAGATTAGAAATGTATGTACAGTATGTTTTAATAAAATTTAATAAAGTGCAATATACAAAAGTTCAATCCAATGTAAAATATTTAAAGCTAGTAATAGATTCAATAATCTACCTTTTTATCTTATCATATCTATATCCTCCCTTTTTTCTTTTCAGAGCAGATTCGATAATCTCCCTTTTATCCTATCATATCTATATCCTCCTATTTATTCTCTCTGCCTGAAAGCCCCACCTATTTCTCTCTCCTGCCTAGCTATTGACCATTCAGCCCTTTATTAGACCAATCAGGTGTTTTATTTTGACAGGCAAAGTAACACAGCTTCGTAGAGTAAAAAAAATGCAGTATAAAAGAATGTAACACATCTTTCATCATTAAACAAATGTTCCACAATGTAAACGAATGTAACACATCACAAACTAATATTGCACAACAGGAGCGAATGTGGAGCAGCGGGCTTTCTTCTCTAACTTAAAAGGACTGTGTGTAGGCTACAGATGTAGCTCTGGTAGGTAAAGTACTTGCCCAGCAGGCCTGAGGCCATGGGTTCAATTCCCAACACCTCATAAATCAGGCATGGTGGTGCAGAGCTATAATCTCAGTGCCCAGGAGGTAAAGGCAGGAAGATAAGATGTTCAAGATTATCCTTTAACACATAGTGGCTTTGAGGCTATGTGAAACCTCATATCAACCAAAAGAGGAAAGGGGGGAAAAAAAGAACCCAGAAAACATAACATCAAACAACAAAGAGATCCTGCCTCAAAACAATTGGAAGATAAGTGCCCACACCTGAGATTGTCCTCTGACCTCTACATATGCCGTGGCACATGTCCACCTACACTGCAAACATGCTTGTGTATGTGTGTGCATGCACACAAACACACATGCAAACACAAGTGCAAAAACGTTAATCTTAGAGTTACTGCTTTTCAGAAAACAAATATTCCTGCTAAAAATTCATAGTATGGGGGCATGTTAAAAACTGAGCCCTCAGCTGGGCGGTGGTGGCACACGCCTTTAATCCCAGCACTCGGGAGGCAGAGGCAGGCGGATCTCTGTGAGTTCAAGACCAGCCTGGTCTACAAGAGCTAGTTCCAGGACAGGCTCCAAAGCCACAGAGAAACCCTGTCTCAAAAAACCAAAAACAAAACAAAACAAAAAAACAAAAACAAAAAAAAAAAAACAGGAAAAAAAAAAAAACCCGAGACCTGTTGGTTCCAGCTGAGAAAAGATTGGCGCTTGTCTAGAGTAGTGGATCTCAACCTTCCCAATGCTGTGACCCTGTAGCACAGTTCCTCATGTTGTGGTGACCCCCAACCATAAAATTATTTTTGTTGCTACTTCATAACTGTAATTTTGCTCCTGTTACGAATCGTAATAAAAATTTCTGTGTTTTCTGATGGTCTTAGGCAACCCCTGTGAAGGGGCCATTCGACTCCCAAAGGGGTCACAACCTTCAGGTTGAGAGCCTCTGGTCTAGATACTAAATGACAGCGTAGCCCTGGAAGGGTAGGTAGCAGTGTGGGGACAGGCCAAGAGCCCCTTCCACAGGTCCCTTTCTCTTGGGGAGGGAATGTTGGGGACCTGCTGGCTGGGAGTTAGCTCCTGGTGCTGAGCAGAGGCGGGGAGTTTGAGGGCCTAGACTCTGACTTAGCAAGCAGTGGAGAGCTGGCTTCCAGGCAGACCTGGGCGAGCCACCACATGGAGCGGGTCTGTCTCTGCAGGTACGTATGTGAGCATCTTCGAGGCCCAGGGATTCAAGTGGGAACTGAATCGGGTCGTGCAGGTGCCCTTGGAGGAGAAGGAAGTGGTTCTGCTTCCAGACAAGCTGTCCATCTCCTGTGCCGCCTCCGCTGGCTTCCAGCTGAGCTGCTGCTTCCCACGCACAAACTTGGCCTACACTGCTACCTGGAGTCCCGGGGAGGACAGCCAAGGTAGGAGATGAGCAAAGATGACGTGACTGGTCTCTTCGGGCAGCACAGGCTATAGTTGAGGATGGGAGTCGGGTGTCCATGCTCAACAGTATTTTCACCCCTCCAGAGCAATCCCCTTTGTGTTGATAGAACCCCTTCCATCACACACTCCCACTTGCAGTAAACTCCATGAGGTTAGTTTAACAATATCCTATTTTTAAAAAGGAGGAAACTGGGGGCTGGAGAGTTGGCTCGTTGGTTAAGAGCATTTGACTGCTCTTTCAGAGGTCCTGAGTTCAATTCCCAGCACCCACATGGTGGCTCACAACCACCTGTAATAAGATCTGATTCCCTCTTCTGGTGTGCATGAAGACAGAGCAATCATATACATAAAATACATGAATAAATAAATCTTTAAAAAGGAGGTACACCCTGTACCCCATCCCTCCTGCCAGGTGTAGGGGCAGGCTGGCCCCTGCATTTCTGGGGTGGGGCCTGAGGGTGAAGGGAGAAGCATAAGCCCTTTCTGTACCTCTCTGCTGAGGTGCAGCACTCACCCTGGGCCCTCATTTTACAAGCCCCTCCCTTAGCCCTGTCTCATGCCTTGGCCTCCTGCCCCCATTGCAGCCATCAGGCAGAGACCTTCCTATACTACAGAAACGACAGGGATTCCTCTCCTAGTGCCTTCTACCCTTGACCCCCCTTCCCCCAGAGTCACTAGGCCTGGGGCAGGAGGGGAGATGTTGCTTAGCTGATCCCACCCTGACCCAGAGGAAGCCTCTATTTATTTATAAGCTTTTGTTTACACCCTAGAGTGACCCCTTCCTCCAGAGGTCTTGGGAGGGGGAACCCAGGGCCTCTGTGACCCCTTCCCCATTTGTATTTAACTGACAAGATTCCTGCAAGCTCCCCCTTTTCTCTGGGGGTTCAGGGTGCTGTCCCCTCCCCTCTGTTTACATCTCCCCTCCCACACCACTGTATCGCATATTGCTGAGTTTCCTGTTTTTTGCAAAACAAAGTGATGGGCCGGGAGGTGGTGTCCGTACATCTTTAATCCCAGCACTTGGGAGGCAGAGGCAGGCGGATCTCTGTGAGTTCAAGGCCAGCCTGGTCTACAAGAGCTAGTTCCAGGACAGGCTCCAAAGCCACAGAGAAACCCTGTCTTGAAAAATCAAAAAAAAAATCAAAAAAACAAAAAACAACAAAGTGATGGAAACTCACAAAAAGGGGGAGCTCTGGGACTATAGAGATGGCTTAGTATTAAAAGCACTTTCCGCTCTTCCTGGGGACCTGAAATCAGTTGGTAGCACTCATGCCAGGTGGCTCAGCACAAGTAACCCCAGCTGCAGCGGGTCCTCTTCCGTGGGCACTGTTGCTCATGCACGCATCCACACAAAGATACATATATGTGCACGTAATTCAAACTAAAGTGAATCTTTTCTTGTTGTTGTTTGTTTTGTCTTTGTTGTTCAAGACAGGGCTCTTCTGTGTAACAGTCCTAGCTGTCCTAGAACTCGCTTTGTAGACCAGGCTGGCCTGGAACTCCCTGAGAGGAGCCTACCTCTTCCTCTGAAGTGCTGGGATTAAAGGCCTGTGTCACCACTGCCCAGCTAAAGTGAATCTTTTTTAGCCTGAACAAATATTTTAAAATCTGTTGAAACTGAGTGCCAGGGCTAGAGACCCAATAGGGCTCACGTCAGTGAAACCCACACTCTGTCCCCAGCAGTTGGATGCTGACATACCTATTCGGCTCTCCCTCACTGCCTCACCTTCAAAGACCGCTTGGAAGTGGCATTTTAGGGCCTGCTTAGCTCTCATCTGCCTCAACCAGTGATGGTCCACTTTTCTCTTCTGTCCTCCCTCAGCCTCCTTGCAGAATATGTCAGATTCCCAGTGCCTGGTGCTGACCGTTCAGCACTGCCCAGCAGCTGATACCACATACACGTGTACCCTCCACAGTCAGAACCTGGCTCCTTTCACGGCTCCTGTCTCTATCACCATCATCCAGGGTATGTGGGCCTTGGCTCCCAGTCGACTGACCTCTAAGTGGCTTGTCCTTGGAACACAGGGTCTCTTCTTTGTTGTTCCTCTGCCTCGGGCCACCTAGTCAGGTATCAAGGCCTGCCTAAGTTATGATCAAAAACAAAGGCTCTGGCTGTATTGTGGCTTCTGAGGCCTCACTGTCCCTTATTCAGATGGAGACACGACCTGCCCCAAGGACTTCTCAGGGGTTGACTGGAATGTCACAAAGGCTGGCTTCGTGGCACAGGCCCCATGTCCTGTGAATAAGAGGGGCGTGGTAAAGAGGCTCTGTGGGTCTGATGGCATCTGGGGACCCGTCCAGAACAGCTGCACAGAAGCAGAGATCCTAAACTTGTGTCTTAAAGCCAAGGTAAAACTGCTATCTCCATGACTCTCCCAATAAACTACACCTGCCTGCCTGCCCACCCGCCTGCCCGCCTGCCCGGCCGCCTTATTGCCTACTTGCCTGCCTGCATTCACTCTCTCCCTCAATGCCTCTCCTCTCCTTCCCTTAGAATTCAGATTCAGGAAACTTTTCTGATGCCAGCTTACCTGTTATTAAATATCAGCTTCTCTCATCTGGACCCCTAGCTGGCCAAGGGAGGAAGAGTGGGTCCTCCAGGGATGAGAGTGGGGTGGAGTAGGTGGGTGTTTGTTTCAAACCACAGTCCCATCAAGTAGCATCTGTCCTCTTAATATCGGCATCCATTCCGTCCATCTGCCCGTGTACTCCCCTCTCTGCTTCCTGCTCCTCCGAGGGATCTGGAGGACCCTCTCAGAGGAGCAAGGGGGAAGATGTGGCCCCTCTCTGGTAAGGATTTCCCACTGTCTTTTCTGTCAGCTGCTGCTGGAAGGCCAGGGAAAGCCCGATGAAGAGATTCCATGTATCCTGAGTCAGCTGCGAGAGCAGGTGGATGTGGCCAGCACCCCCACTGACTTACAAAAATTGCTGCACACTGTAACCTTACTGGCCAATGTGGTAGCAGAGACAAGAACAGAGCTTACAGAGAGTGCCCTGAAGGTGAGCTCTCGAGCCACACTGGGAGCCAGCTGGGAAGGGTGGAGGGGAGGCTCTTCCATTATGAACACTTCTGCCTTTCTGGCATCGTGTGGGCAGCCCAACAGGGACCATTGTAGAATCCAGGTGTTGGCTCCTGCTTCCTCTGTTCTTAAAGACCAGTCTCTAAAGCCATGGAGAGTAAAGAAAGCCTGGTGCTGGAAGGGGTGGGGAGGCTTGACTTTCAGAGATATGTATGGGTACACTGCATGGGAACAACACACACACACACCCCATACAACCCAATAGCCACAGAGACACTCAGGCACACTTGGTATTGCCAGGCAACCAGGCGGTGGTGGCACACACCTTTAATCCCAGCACTCAGGAGGCAGAGGCAGGTGGATCTCTGTGAATTTAAGGCCAGCCTGGTCTACTGATTGAGTTCCAGGACAGCCAAGGATACACAGAAAAAACCCTGTTTCAAAAAAACAAAAACAAAAAACAAGAAAAAAAGATAACAAGAGGCAATGATACCACACCCCCTTCCTGTCAGCCATTAAACTGCAGTGATGGCCACATAGACCTCATGTGGCTCTCAACCTCAAAATGGTTGCTCCCTGCCCCGGCCGTCATTCCTAGTTTTGCAGAACTGGACAGGTTATGGAGTTGATGAAGGACCGTTGTAGGACTTGGGCGGTCGGTCCCAAGGGATGCAAGTGGGAGAAGAGGCATTAGGCAGAGATCTAGGTGTGATATGGAGACCATGAACCCAAAAGGCCCCAGGAGCTGCTGACAGGGCCTCAATCCTCTGATCTAGATGGTCTCTTCCACAGACCTGTCCTCCTATAACCTCTTTCTCTCCAGCCCTGGGTCTTGCCAAGGAGGAGAGGGGTGGGGTCTGTAGGTCCTAGGGCCCCTGTAGACTCTGGCAAATCGCATATAGCTCCTACTGTTGTCACTACAGGATCTCCTGACAACCACAGACAAGATTCTAGACGTGAACATCAGCTCTCTGTGGACTCTGGCCCAGGCCCAGGCACCCTCGATGGGCTCAGATTTCCTGAAGGCTATGGAGACCCTGGTCCACAGCCTGAGCCCACAGCATCTTCCTTTCTCCTTCAGCTCATCTAATGTGTTACTGCAGAGCCAGCTCCTCAGACACACCTCTCCTCCTGGCTACCAAATGTCCTTCTCTACCCAGCCCCTCCTGCAGGCACGGATCCCATGGTATTCACTGGCCCCACTGGTCCACAATGGAGTTAATGTCAGTATTACTAGCCTAGTACTGCAAAAGCTGGACCACCGTCTGCCCTCAAGCTATACACAAGGGCTGTGGAACGCCTCATATACCACTCCCGGACTGATCCTGGTGCTCTCCATCACAGCAGATGGCCAGGCCTTCACACAGGCAGAGCTTATCATGGACTTTGAAGACATGAATGGAGCCCTGCACTGTGTCTTCTGGGACCACAGTCTCTACCAGGGTCAGGGGGGTTGGTCAGATAAAGGGTGCCAGGTACATGCAGCCAACACCAGCAACACCACTCAGTGCATTTGCCAGCATCTCACTGCCTTTTCCATCCTCATGTCCCAACACACTGTCCCAACAGATCCCATCCTGGACCTGCTGAGCCAGGTGGGTATTGGGGCTTCTATCCTGGCACTGCTGGTGTGCCTGGTTATCTACAGGTTGGTGTGGGGAGCTGTTGTTAGGAACAAAATTGCCTTCTTCCGCCATGCAGCCCTGTATAACATGGTGATCTGCTTGCTGGCCGCAGACACATGCTTCCTGGGAAATCCGTTCCTTCCTTCAGGATACCACAGCCTGTTCTGCCTGGTCACTGCTTTCCTGTGTCACTTTTTCTACCTGGCCACTTTTTTCTGGATGCTGGCCCAGGCCCTGGTGCTGGCCCACCAACTGCTTTTTGTCTTCCATCAGCTGTCCAAGTACTTGGTTCTCTCCCTGATGGTGATTCTGGGCTACCTGTGTCCACTGGGGTTTGCAGGTATCACTCTGGGCCTCTACTTGCCTCAAAGGAAATACCTGCGGGAGGGGAAATGCTTGCTGAATGGAGATGGACTTATGCTGCACACCTTCAGTGAGCCAGTGCTGGTCATCGTTGGCGTAAATGGGCTGGTCCTCGTCATAGCTGTGCTGAAGCTCCTAAGACCTTCGCTGTCAGAGGGACCCCCAGTGGAGAAGCGCCAAGCTCTTGTGGGGGTGCTTAAAGCCCTGCTTATTCTCACGCCCATCTTCGGCCTCACCTGGGTACTGGGTGTGGCTATAGTATTTGATCAAGACTCCATAGTCTCTCACTATATCTTCACCATTCTCAACAGCCTCCAGGTGAGTAGCAAGTGTGAGGTGGCTAAATGGTGGTCTAAGTCATTGCCAATCACCAGACTCAAGAATTTTAGAAGGGGATTGAATATAGATCTCAGTTCCTTCACTGCCTCACTGGATAGCTTTGGGCAAATTACATAACCTCTCTGAGCTCTGGTTTTCTTTTTCTTTCTTTTTTTTAAAATTGTTTTTATTGAGCTTTATGTTTTTCTCCAATCCCTTCCCTTCCTCTCCCCTCCCCTTCTACCCTCTCCCACGATCTCCTAATTTACTCAGGAGATCTTGTCTTTTTCTACTTCCCATGTAGATTAGATTCAGGCATGTCTCCTAGGGTCCTCATTGTTGTCTAGGTTCTCTGGGATTGTGAATTGTAGGCTGATTTTTCTTTGCTTTATGTCTAAAAGCCACTTATGAGTGAGTACATGTGATTTTGTCTTTCTGGGTCTGGGTTACTTCACTCAATATGATGTTTTCTAGATCCATCCACTTGCCCAAAAATTTCAAGATGTCATTATTTTTTTTTCTACTGTGTAGTGTGTAAATGTACCACATTTTCCTTATCCATTCTTCGGTAGAGGTTGTTTCCAGGTTCTGGCTATGACAAACAATGCTGCTATGAACATAGTTGAGCACACGTCCTTGTGGCATGGTTGGAGCTCTGGTTTCCTTATAATCGTGTCAAAGTCTAGACATCATCAGTGCCTAATCTTAACCCAGTCCTAAGAATGGCACTGTGAGGGAATGTGAGATGGCTCAGCGGGTGAAGGTGCCTTCTGCCAAGCCTGACAATCAGAGTTTGATCCCTGGACCCTAGATGGTGGAAGGAAAGAACCGACTCCCTCACACTGTCCCCTGACCTCCACGTGTACACTGTAGCATGCACACAGGCTCATGCATGCACACGTGCACACCCAACCCAAATGATGTTGGTGGGTGCCGACACTGAGGAGGTGACTTGGGATATGGACTAGAAAAAGGGTCTGAGAACAGAAGATGAGGAGGGGAGCGAGAAGTGGGCCTTCCCCCACACTAACCTGCTCCCCAACTCCCCTCTCCTCAGGGTGTCTTCATCTTAGTGTTTGGCTGCCTTACAGACAAGAAGGTGAGTGCCCAGTTAGCTCCCCACACTCCTGACCTAAAGGCCTAAATGTCCTCAGCACAAGCAGGTATCTGTCTACCTTCCCTTCAGGTACTAGAGGCCTTGCGCAAACGCTTCCAAGGTACCCAGTCCTCCAACTCTGCCATCTCCCTGGTGAGTTGCCCCAAGCCTCAGCTGTCTGCAAGATGTGGCCAGCCATCCTCCAGCCCTCCCCAGGAGAGATGGGCCCAGCTAGGAGAGGAGAGTTAGCGGCTCTTTTGCAGCAAGCAGCTTTCAGACTCAGTTTCTCCAGCTGCGGGGGGTGGGGAGGTGGGCAGACCAGCCTGCACAGTCAGAATGGGACTTGGGGGTTGTAGGTGACCACCTGGACAGCTGGTGACACTCCACTTCATAGTCTCCCCCATTTAATGCTCTGTTCCATGTTAACATTTGGAGGGAAAAGAGTTGGGCCCCGTGGGACCAATGTAGCTGATTCCAAAGTTCCCAGAAGGGCTGGCCAGACTATCCGAACGGGTATACCCTCTTCACAGGTGGGTGGGCTGTAATAAAGATCTCCCCAGCTGGGCCTTTCTGCTTCTCCCTAGGCTACAAATGAAACCTACACCTCGGAACATAGCAAAGAAAGAAGCGAACATGCCAGGTGAGGGGCAGAAGCAGAGTGAGTAATGGAGGGGAAAGAGGCTACAGCAAGAGCCTGCAGGCCAAGTCTCCCCCACACTCCCCTGATGCTGGGGATTCAGATCCAGAATAAGCATATCCAGATGCCCCAGATCTTAAGTTTTCATTCTGAGAAAGGGTCTCGCTAAGTTACCAAGGCTGGCCTTGAACTCACCCTAACCAACAGGATGAACTTGTGATCTCCCTGCCTCCACCACCCAGGTGCTTGGCGAACAAGCATGTGACATCATACCTAACTCTGCCCAACTTCCTGGCAAGCAGCTCCCCAGCAAAGCCTTACTCCAGCAGGTGTGGCCATCCCTGAGTGAGCAGTGGCGCAAAGGCAAAGCATAATTAACTAGGATCTAGTTCATCCCAGAGATGCCCTTCCATGATACCAACTTTTAAATTATCTGGAAAAACCTTCACCTCAGCCAGGTGTGGTGTATATCACTGTAAGCAGGAGAAGCAGGAGTGCAAGTCCAGTGTAGACTACATAGTGAGCCTGTCCAAGCAAGAACAGAGAAACTATATCCAGACCTGTTCATATATAACGTGTGTGTGTGTCCATCTGTCGGTGTGTGTCTGTGTGTTAAACCAACCAACCAATTCGGCCTTGAATGACTTGCCCTTGTGGGTCTTCTATCTGAAGAGGAGAGCTGTTTACACAGGAAAGCCAAGTGTCCTGTCCCCCAGCCCCGAGCTTCAGGGCGACCTTCGTTCCTGGCAAGGGAGGTGAGGGTGTGTGCCGGAATCCACCAGATGAGTTCCAGGCCATATTCTGAACACTCTCCGCTCCTTGCTCAGGAAAGACAGATTTTCATTCTCATCAGTCATAGGCAGCTCCTCATGCAGCTCAGCAGTCCAGAGCCCCTGGTGTCCAAGCAAGATGCATGAAAAAAATTAGCGAAAGCTACCTAGTGACCTGATTAAAAAAAAAAGCCTGCTTTTGCTGAAAAAACAAAACAACAAAAGGAAAAAAAAAACCAAACATGTCAACATTCCAGAGAACTACAAGAAAAGCAGTTTTAGTCAGCAATGCACTCAACAGTGCATGTGACAGACACAAGGAAAACGTTTCTAATGTCACTACTGATTCCTCTGTTGTTTCTTTTTGATAGTTATGAAGAAAATATGACTGATTGACAGGAACCTGTGATCTTCTGGACATTGAAGATAAAGGACAGAATTCAGTTTCTTTGGGGGACAATATTTAGTTACAAAGTCCTTTTGTTGGTAGTTGTTTTTTTACTCTTTACTCTTTGGCTTTTTGGGGGGCCTGCCACCCAGGTCCCAAACAAATCACATAGAAACTTATTCTTACTTATAAACGCCCCACCTTAGCTTGGCTTACTCTAGCCAGCTTTTAAAACATTATCCCATCTTTTGCCTCTGGGCTTTTGCCTTTCTCTATTTCTGTATAACTTTCTTTACTTCTTGTTCTGTGACTAGCTGTGTAGCTAGCTGGGTGGCTGGCTCCTTGAGTCTTCCCCTCTTGTTTCTTGATTCCCTTTCCTCCCAGACTTCTCCTTCTATTTATTCTCTCTGCCTGCTGGTCCTGCCTATCCTTTCTCCTGCCTTGCTATTGGCTATTCATCTCTTTATTAGATCAATCAGATGTTTTAGACAGGCAAAGTAACACAGCTTCACAGAGTTAAACAAATGCAACACATCTTTGCATCATTAAACAAATGTTCCACAGCATAAACAAATGTAACACACCTTTAACTAATATTCCATAGCAGTCCTTACTAATATAACTTTATATTACATATAAAATGCCTTTAAAATACATCAAAAGAGGTCATTTACTAGTCTATGAAGTTGCACATACACGGCATAGAAAAAATCCAGTGATAGTGAATTTACCTATTAAAGCAGATGACTGAAAATTAAACAACAAGGAAACTTTCTACAGTCCTCTCTTAAACAGGGAGGAAGTACAAATGCATTTGCTCAGGCTGACAAGAGAAGAGCTTGACTATTTTGTATTACTAGCTATGAAGAGTACTATTGGAAAAGGTGATGTCAGTCTTTGGGAAGTGCCTTACAACAAATTTCCAAGCTTACATTTACTTACATAACCATAATAAAAAAAGCTGACCACGCATGGACTGTGTTTCATAGCAGAGCAGTAAAATCGGCGACAATGTTAGAACTGTCTTATAGAGAACAGAAACAATCAGTTTCCTAGTGGTCCAAGATTTTCAAGTGGCCCAAATGTCTCTAAAATAGTTGTTTACCAATATTTATATCTTGCTTTTGCAACACATACAATGTTCTGCAATAGCCAGGTGTAATGGTGTGAGTTTTTAATCCCAGTACTTGAAAGGCAGAGGCAGGCAGATCTCTGAGTTCAAGGTTAGGATGGTGTACAAGTGAGATCCAAGACATCCAGGGCTACCCAGAGAAACCCTGTCTCAAAAACCAATCCAAATCAAACCAAATGAACACAGCAAAATGCCCTGTATTCTTTCTTTCCTTGTTCTGTTTTTCATTTTCTGTGTTTATGGGTGCTTTGTCTGCATGTATGTCTGTGTATCACATTCACACAGTGCCTAAGAGGCCAGAAGAGGGTGTCAGATCCCCTAGAGTTACCCACAGCTATGAGCCATCTTGAGAGGGCTGGGAATTGAACCCAGGTCTCTAGAAGAGCAGCCAGAGCTCTTGATAGAAGAGCACTCTCTAGTCTTTGTTTGCATCCTTTAAGATTTAGGAAAAGGTGAAGTCCTTCTATCTTTAACCTAAAAAAAAATCAATAATCAATATAAAATAAATGTATCAGGGTAGTATGTATAGAAACAAAGAGGCACATTAGAATGACACTTGAAAGGGATGAGATTAGGGCAGGACAGAAGAGTAAGATGCAAGAAGACAGGACCCCAAGTTGGGCAGTGGTGCGCACGCTTTTAATCCCAGCACTCGGGAGGCAGAGGCAGGCAGATCACTGTGAGTTCGAGGCCAGCCTGGCCTACAGAGAGAGCTCCAGGACAGGCTCCAAAGCTACAGAGAAACCCTGTTTTGAAAAACAACAAAAAAGACCTCTGACTAAATTAACAGAATAGGAAAGGGAGTGACAGGTTTTTGAGAAAATATATAAGAGCAATGAAAAATCTCTGATGAGTCAGTCTTCCTAATTTACATGATTTATGGATATTTTTATAAAATGTGATGAAAACATTTACTGTTAAAATAAAACTGGAAAGTCAGCGAGATGGCTCAGCAAATAAAAGTGCTTGCCGTTCAAGCCTGATGACCGAGTTTGGTCATCAGAGCCCACAAATGGCGGCAGGAGAAAATGGACTCTCCAAAGTCATCCTTGGACCTCCACTTGAGTGTCATGGGTGTCCGTGTCCACCCCCACCCCCACCAATAAATAAATGTAACCAAAAATCTCGAGATAAAAATTCCACTAGGCCGGGCGGTGGTGGTGCACGCCTTTAATCCCAGCATTCGGGAGGCAGAGGCAGGTAGATCTCTGTGAGTTCGAGGCCAGCCTGGTCTACAAGAGCTAGTTACAGGACAGGCTCCAAAGCCACAGAGAAACCCTGTCTCGAAAAACAAAAACAAAAAAAAAAAACAAAAAAAAAAAAAAAAAATTCCACGAGTACACTCTCCCTTTAGAAACAGAGGAGACTCCTTTCCTGAGTGTGCTTTGGGGGACAGGAGTTCTTTTTCCTTCCCAAATGAACCCACATACTCAACGCACATTAGGGCAAGTACATGAAACATTAAGCCCTCATTTGACTCTCAACATTAAAAAAAAAAAAAGGTCCATAAAGGAAGTCTCCAGAGACAAATAAAAGAAAACACATTTTGAAGCAATTCCATTTCTAAGATGACTTAAAAAGGAAATGGCCAGTGAACCGATAAATGTGCAAAGAAAGTCTTCTCTGCAGTCTCAGTAAACATGACTCCACAAAGAGGCAGCGGGTAAGAGCAGTTAGGACAAATCCATATGCAGGGCTGCCATGTGGTCGGTAACGTGGGGAAGCTGTTAGGCTATAGAGCTAAGCAAACAAAGAGCTCCCAAGCAGAATCATGCTATGGGACTTTGGATTGTTCAGATATCCCTAAAGAGGAGAGAGGTCAGTGTTAACAATGGCTCCAAGGCAGTTTTGTTTTTATTCTTGTTGTTCAATCTGTCACTAGCTTATTTGGGACTTTCCCTTTTTCTTCCCTCTCCCCTACCCTCCAGACAGGGTTTCTCTGTATAGCCCTGGCTGTCCTGGAACTTGCTCTGTAGACCAGGCTGGGATTAAAGGCATGAACCACACTCACCTGACGAGGCTGAATTCAGAGATCCACCTACCCATCAACACCCAGCTTAGGACTTTTCGATGAAGAAGAATCATTGTTTGGGGACCTGGGAGGGTGTTGGAATAGATGACACAAATCCTGGCAGTGGTGCTGACCTTAAGGGATGTATTGTAAAAGAGAAGAGTGTAGTTGTGTGGTTTTACTTTTACTCCTTACTCCTTTGGGGGCCACCATGCAGCTCCCAAGTAAATCATTCATACAGAGGCTTATTCTTACGTATAAATGCTTGGCCTTAGTTTTGCCTATTTATAGCCAACTTTTCTTAAATTATCCCGTCTACCTTTTACCTCTGGGCTTTTTCTTTTCCTTACTTCTATATCTCATACTTTCACTTTTACTCTGTGGCTGGCTGGGTGGCTGGCTCCTAGTGTCCTTCCTTTTTTCTTTTCTTGCTCCTTCCTCTTCTCTTCCCAGATTCCTCCTAGTCATTCTCTCTGCCTGCTAGCCCTGCCTAGCCTTTCTCCTGCCTTGCCGTTCAGCTCTTTATTAAACCATCAGGTGTTTTGGACAGGAAAAGAATCAGAGTTAAACAAATGTGCAGCATAAAAAAAAGCAATACATCTTTACATCATTAAACAAATGTTTTGCAGCATAAACAAAAGTAACAGACCTTAAACTCCTACAACAGAAGAGGCTCTTAGATTTGTGGGCAATATCTGGAGCTGCACTGGATGGTGTCCTTTTCCCTTTTGTATAGGGATGGTCAGATCAAACACTTGATTACCAAAGCAGAACACTAGATGATACTTTAAAAACTTCCTCAGCTGCCATCTTGAGGCAGCAAGAGTATAACTTTCATGCCAGCCCGGGCTACATAGTGAGTCCCACCCAGGCCACCCTGGGCTATAAGGTAGTTAGATTTCCTCAGGAGTCATGCTTCCTTATTTGTACAGTATATAGTTAAATATGTAAAAGATTCTGAACTTTTCTAAAGAAAGATCTGTCACTGAGATTGGTTTAATAAAAAGCTGATTGGCTGGTAGCCAGGCAGGAAGTATAGGCAGGATAACCAAACTAAGGATGCTGGGATGAAGAAGGGAAGAGTCAGAGGAGTCACCAACCAGATGGAGAATGAGTTGGACACACAAAATGGGATAGAAGTAAAAGTGACGTGACAGAATGTAGATTAATAGAAATTGGGTTAATTTAAGTTGTAAGAGTTAGTTATAAGCCTGAGCTATTGGCCAAGCATTTATAATTCATATTAAATCTTCATGTTGGTTACTTGGGACTGACGGGCGGACTCATGGGTACCAGAGATCAAACTTGGGTTGTCAGCTTGGTGGCAAGCACCTTTACCTGCTGAGCCATGTGGCCAGTTCACGGAAATGCTTTAGATGATTGCCATTTTCCCCAACTCAAGAGCTTTTCTGACTCACAAAGTTAACTTATGTGTGTTAACTATTATATTTATATAACTCTGGGAAAATTAAAGTGTTTCTGAAGTGTGGTTAGTGGCACTGCTGGTTTTGTGTCAACTTGACACAAGCTGGAGTCATCAGAGAGGAAGGAGCCTCAGCTGAGGAAGGCTTCCATGAGAACCATCTGTAAGGCATTTTCTCAATTAGTGATTTATGGGGGAAGGCCCAGCCCATTGTGGGTGGTGCCATCTCTGGGTGCTGGTCCTGGGTTCTATAAAAAAAACAGGCTGAACAAGCCATGGGGAGTAAGCCAGTAAGCAGCACCCCTCCATGGCCTCTGCATGCCTGTTTGAGTTCTTGTCCTGACTTCCTTCAATATGAAGAGCAATATGGCAGTATAAGCCAAATAAACCCTTTCCTCCCTAACTTGCTTTTGGTTATAGTGTTTCATCACAGCAATAGAAACCTCAACTAAGACAACTGCCATTGCTTCCTTAAGTCTAGGATTCCCCCAAAGCATTCCTGGAGACTACAGGAATACTGAGATGTCCTTCTACCTTCTCCCTCTGATAGGCTGATTATCCTCAAAGTCTATTTCTACAGCATAAAGTGTGGCAAATACAAGAAAAATAGATGAGTGCAGCATTACATCAGCTAGCTCTGTGAAAAAGTACTTACTGCTATTTCTATTTCTAGCAATGTTTTCTTTTTCTTCTTCTTTTCTTTCTCATTTATTTATTTTTTTTCTGAGATGGGGTTTCTGTACGTAGCTCTGGCTGTCCTGGAGCTCATTATGTAGACCAAGTTGGCCTTAAATTCAAGGGATCCGCCTGCCTCTGCTTCCCAAGATCTGGGACTAAAAGTGTGCAATTCCTCCACCCCAGCTAGGTTTTCTTTTCTTATTGACCAGAGACCAAGTGATAAGGATTCTTTCATTTTTGGGAAAAGTTCACCAAATATTTTTTTTTATTTTTTATTTTTCACCACTATATGAACAAGGAAGTTCACTAAATATTAAAACACAAAATGTCACTGGTAAAAATTTAGATCAGACATCTAAAAATAAGTTTGGACTCTGAAGTGGTATTTCATTTGTGTTTTAATAAATAAATCTTGCCTGAAGATCAGAGGGCAAAGCAGACACACTAGTCAGCTATACAGGTCAGGCACTGGTGGCACACACCTTTAATCCCAGCAGCCATGCTAGTTAGCCATAGAGGCCGGGTGGTATGGTGCACACCTTTAATCCTAGCACTAGAGAGGCATATAAAGTGGGAGGAGACAGGTCTCAGGCTTAGTCCTCAGTCTGAGGATTTGTGGAGACAGGATCTTGCCCATTTCAGTCTGAGATAGAGGTAAGAGACAATGGCTAGCTGCTTTGCTTTTCTGATCTTTAGCTTGAACCCCAGTATCTGTCTCTGGGTTTTTATTATTCATGCAACACAGAAGAAACTTAAAAACAAATATATACCACTCACACTATGGACTGGGGCTGAAGCTCAGTGGCAGAGTACTTGCCGACCCTGACTTCAATTCCTAGCACCACACAAAATCCCACAATACATATAGATACAATGTTTTAATTTACCAAGAAAACTCTTAAGTACTTTTCAGAAGTCAACACTTTGTTCTTTGCCAAAAAGCCCCTGCACTACCCAGGATCTTTCTGATAGCAACTTCCATACATTTGAGCAACATTTAAACATCCACAACTGAAGCTATGACTTTTTCAGAATAGCATAAATGTGATTTGTGCAGCATAGCTGTCAAGAATTTCAAAGAGTTTATGATAGCCATGTTTTTACACATGACACCAACCTTGACAAACAGGATCGTCTCCAAGGATATCAATTTGCTTCAATTAAGCAATGGGAAAAGCGTATTATTACAAGGCAGGATATTACTTACAGTCCTGGTGGTTTCACAATCGACTGAAATAGTTGTAAGTTCCAAATGAGTAATTAAAGGCAAAAGCTACCTGTAAGTCAAAAAGGCCATCTTCTCCTACTAATAAAGAGACTACAAACAGTCCTCTAATACAGTTCTACTTTATTAGGGTCAACCAAAATTGTATTTATATATCTAAGCATTTCAGTTTTCAGAGATGTTTAGATTATTTTTTTTCCATAGTAAGTTAATTTAGGCACATCGGTTTGTATTTTAGAAAAAAATAATTACCTCTATGACACAGACAGGAACAGGGGCAATCTGCAAATGTTACAAAGATGATCCCAAACCTCAGCTAACCTCTCTCTAAGCTGCTGCCAGCTGTTACTCTTTGTGACAAAAGACAACGAAAACTGTGTACACATCTGTGATAGCCTGGAACTTAGAGAGCAGAAGCTGTGGTCATCAGAAAGCTTGGACTACTGGCAAGACTTGATTGCAAAGTATTTAAGAGAAGGCCACAAATGTCCCTAAGAAGAGCTAGGACTACAGGTGTCACTCGGTAGTGCATTGAAATGGCATTGCCCAGTGCGAGTGCTGCACAGAAATCAGGTCACCTCCTCTACAGCAATCATTTTGGATAAGCTTCCACTATCATAGCATGACCCTGTAGACAGAAAAAAAAAAAGTTCAGTCAAAGTAATGAAAGCAATGAAAAGTGACAAATCCAGCCAGTATGGAGGCAAGCGAACAGTGTACACAAACACTTTCAGCTACTGTGAATCACGGGAAAGTGATCCTTCTGAGCCCCAATTTCCTCTATAAAATGGAGCTCAAGCTGCCTAGTTTAGAAAGACTTTATAAACATTTTTAACTCAGAATGCATTATATAGACACACATGTATTTATATATAAATACAACTGGCTATTCTCATATAAACACACGGATACATACATGCACCAGACTCAGTGTAATATAGAGTGTGAGTCCTATTAAGTGTAGTAAACGGTTGCTTTTAGTTTAGTTTCTGTGCTTCTGGGGACTGATCTAGGGTCTCAGGCATGCTAGGCAAGCACTCTACCACTGGGCCACATCTTCAACCCAAGTAGGATTTGAAAGATTAAGTGACTCAGTCAGACCACAAAGTTATAATTAAGGCCAGGCAGTGGTGGCACACACCTTTAATCCCAGCACTAGGGAGGCAGAGGCAGGTGAATCCCTGTGAGTTCGAGGCCAGCCTGGTCTAAAAGAGCTAGTTCCAGGATAGCTAGGACTGTTACACAGGGAAACCCTGTCTCAAGAAAAGAAAAAAAAAAAGTTACAGTTAAGTAAGACCAGATCTGAAAACAGGTGTGAGGATTCTGAGGCCTGGGCTCTTCACTACTCTCTGGCTAAGAAGATGAACTGAACATATATAAGGGTAGGAAGAAAAAACAATGTCCCTTCTCCAACACGCTGCACAGCTCTGGGTACTAGTTGTGACCCAAGTCAAACCTAACAGCCAGGATTTCCAATCTGATAAACAGACATCCTTATCGCTGGACTGCCATCAAACCAGTGAACAGCTTAATGAAATACCCAGCTTCTAGGTTCAATTCCCTTAAATAAGTATTAAGAAACTATTATTTATAAGGCACCAAGTTCAATACTATGTAAGTTTAAAGTTCTGATACTAGATCTTCATCTGGAATTTAGCATATATATTAGTTCAAAACCTTGACAATATATAAGCAAACAAAAAAAGGGTGGAGATTGGAAGGTTTGACTGACCTGAGGGCTATCCAAAGGATTCATAGGAGGCAGAACACTTATAATGCACTATTTTCATGTTCCAACACGATCAGTGGTTATCAGCTAGGAGAGGTGCCTCCCACTCTCTCCAGAAGACATCTGGCAATGTCTGGAGGTATTTCTACTTGTTTCAACTATGTGCCTACATATAGGCCAGGGTAAGATTGGGAAGAATTTGTTGCTATTGGAATCTCATGGGTGGAGGCTATGTTAAAACATCTTAACACAGTCCACAGAATTAACTGGTCCAGAACATTAACAATGCCAAAGATGAAAAACACTGCTCTAGGGTTGGAGAGGTGGCTTAGTGGTAAGATTACTGCCTGCTTTTCCAGAAGACTGGAGTTAAATTCTCAGCACCCACATGGCAGCTCACATCTGTCTGTAACTCCAGTTCACACTCACAAAGACATACATGTAAACACCAATAAACATAAAATAAAAATAAATTATTTTAAAAAAAGAAAAAAAACTGCTCTGCTCTAGATCCACAATAGTGATTTTTTTTTTAATTTTTGTTTTGTTTTGTTTTGTTTTTCAAGACAGGATTTCTGTGTGTAGCTTTGGAGCCTGTCCTGGAACTTGCTCTGTAGACCATGCTGGCCTCGAACTCAGAGATCTGCCTGCCTCTGCCTCCCGAGTGCTGGGATTAAAGGTGTGTGCCACCGCCCGGCTACAGTGAATTTTGCTCTAATTTCCTAATCATGTGGTGCCACTCTATTGTCTCAATGAAACAAATTAGTGGCAAGTTTAAAACTTCTAAAAGAAAGACACTGAACATTCTTCTTCAGTCATCCACAAAATCATCAAATGTTATTTACATTCTGTGGAATAGAGAGAACAATTGCACCTGGAAGGAAGGGAGGGCACCTCTGTGTACTACACGCACCACACAGTCTCTCTGCAAAGAAGCAGACAGAGATAAGTAGGCTCTTGCCTAAATATGCAAGGTTTCAATTAGGGGAGTTACACAAATGGTAAACATTTCTGAGTTGGGGACTACCCCAGTAGAACAGTCTAGTATGTGTGGAGACCTAGGTTTCATCTCTACTATCACCAAAAAGCTCCAGGCTATAAAGCAACAAATGCTTCAACATTTTTGGTTTTTTTTGAGAAAGGATTTTTCTGTGTGGTCCTGGCAGTCCTAGAACTCACTCTGTAGACCTGGGTGGCCACCAACTCACAGAGATCTATCTGCCTCTGCCTCCTGAGTGCTGAGATTAAAGGTATGTGTCGCCATACCTGGCTCAACTTATAAGTAGAATAAATAACCTTCCTTCCTCCAAAGTCTCTAGGGAAAAGCTGTCTATAAAGTCTTTGAAATGATTTTTTGTGGGGTACAGAGTTTATTTAGTAGGTTATGGAACAGAAGGGAAGGGGAGGAGGGGGAAAAGAGAGAGAGGCAGGGGGAGGGAGAGAAGGAGGCAGTCTGAAATGATTTTATACTTTGAGAAATCAGGTATATTTAGGGAGGTATGGCTACAGATAGGATTTAATGCTCTTCTATAGCTTATTTGTCTTGATTAGTAAGTGTCTATAATATGCAAGAAACCAAAAATCTGTTTATTTCAGAATAGAAAAAAAAAGACTACATGCTAGTACACGTGGTAGCCTTAATCACAATACTCAGGAGGTAGAGGCAGGCAATCTCTGAGTTTGAGGTCAGTCTGGCCAACAGAACAAGTTCCAGGACAGCCAGGACTACACAGAGAAACCCTGTCTTGAAAAACCAATAAAAGCCTACAGTTAATCTTCCTTTTGGATGACATGTTATAGTATGTAACATTCAGTTAGAATACTGAATCAATAATGCAGTGAAATAGACAGGAAACCATCTACCAAAGCAATAAATCCCCTGGTTGAACAGCAGCCAAATGTCTACAAATAGTTAAGGCCTCTGTTCTTGAGGAGGGTGGTTTTGCTGTGGCAGTGTTGAGGACTGAACCCAGGACTCAAACATGTGAGACAAGCATGTCATGCCTGGGTGAACAGCCGCAGACATTGCTTCCCTAGAATTTACAGATAAGGTGTTGTGATTATTAGGCAAATGAATAAAAGTGTATTGTTAAAGAAAAACTACATTGTGATGCTTTTACTGTTAGTGCCTGGCAAAGAAATTATAAACTATTTTTTCTGTATATTTTTATATTTTACATAGTTTCCATGATGATCATTTATTAATTTTATAAACAAGAAAACACTTTAAAAAAAAGAACAGCTTGGATTTAAAGAGCATTTTCCTTTGAAATATCAGAATTAAAATCAATAGGCTCCCTATCTCCCAAAAGAAAACTGCTGTTGTCTGTCATCAGAAATAGAGCTCCATGAATGTTTCAAACAAAAATATTCTTGAGATGTGAAGTGCTAAGGACACTGCTGTGACGTACCTGGCCTCCAGCTGCACAGGCGGCCACTAAAGCATACTGGCCTCCATCCTTCCTCAGTCTGTTGGCAGCTGCCATGACCAACCGACAGCCAGTGGCTCCAAAAGGGTGTCCCAGAGACAGTGATCCACCCCAGATATTAAACTTCTCCAGAGGAGGGGATCCAACCTGGCTCCCACAAAAACAAACACCAGATTAAAAGCAATTTTACTTAAGATCAATCAAATCAGGCTCTTCCTAAGAGAAGCAGGCAACCCAGAGGAAAGTAAATAACACTGACCACCTTACAAACCAGTGTATGACCCAGGAATGAGACCAGCAGAAGATTGATGTGGGATTCCCCTCTGTATGCTGTGATTATGTTTTATTGCCATTGGTTAATAAAGAAGCTGCTTTTGGCCAATGGCTTAATAAAGTTAGGTGGAAAATCCAAACAGAGATGTAGAGAGAGAGAGAGAGAGAGTAGGCAGAATCAAAGAGATGCCATGTAGCTGCCAAAGGAGACAGACGTCCTGGAACCTTGCCAGTAAACCACGAGCCTTATGGTAAAATAAAATAATAGAAACAGGCTAATTTAAGATGTAAGAGCTAGCTAGAAATATGCTTAAGCTATTGACCAAGCAGTGTTGTAATTAATTAATACAGTTTCTGTGTGATTATTTCGGGTCTGAGTGGCCAGGAAACAAGCAGGCAGCCTCTGTCTACAGAAGACAACATAAAGAATTTACTGGGAAATTCAAGCATATATTCTTTATTAGAAACTTACCTTAGTTTTCCTACCCATGTAGTTTTGTGCAAACCAGTCAGAATCCATGGCTTTAAAGTTAGCCAAAATTTGACCCTAGGAGGAAAGTAATTCATGATTTTGTTATCAATGCTTTCTGGGCTTTATATAAAACATAGACATGTAACTTTGAGCAAATCTTTGCATCAGTTCTCAGTGAAAGTGTCTTAAAGAAATAATTTAACACCTCTTAATAGGCGTCTAAGAAATATCCTCAAAGATATATTTTCAACACAAGTATGACCCAATTTTCTGACGTAGCCTCCCTTCGAAGAAGGCAAGTCTGAACTACAAAGCCCCACTCCTTACAAGCATGAGCTTCATTTTTAATGGTTATATACATTTCAGATGTGTCTTATAAACAACTTACTGAGAAGGCTTCATGAAATTCAAAAGCATCAATATCGTTCATGGTTAATCCTGCCTTTTCTAGAACTTTTGGAGTAGCATATGTTGGTCTGAAAAAGAAAACAAACAAAGGTAGTAGCCCAAAACTTTCCATTTTAACTTAAGCATTTCTTAGTATACTCCAAATTGAGTTTTATACTTAAGTTTTAACTTAAGCATTTCTTAGTATACTCCAAATTGAGTTTTATACTTAAGTTTTAACTTAAGCGTTTCTTAGTATACTCCAAATTGAGTTTTATACTTATTCATTGGTTCTATTATACAAATACTAATTAAGTATTGAGGATACAAAAAGACATGCCTTTCATCTTTACCATACTAGAGAACTGGAAAAACAGATAATCAACAAGCAAACAGTGAAGGGTAAGTTAAAACTAAAGAAAAAAGGAACAGAATTGAAAGGGGCAAGGTAGGGAAGGGCTTGGCTGGTTTCAAGGTTACAATGAAGCCAATGGAAAAAGGAGTGTAGTACGAATTCTGATTGGTCTTAATAATAAAAACTTGGAGTCAGCTATCAGGAGGTGAAAGCTAAAGGATTAAAGAAGCAGAGCAGCAGCCACTAGAGCTCTTACCTCTACTGATGCTCAGAGCAAAGGGGCGATCCTGTCCTTAGACAGACTGCCTTCTCAGACTGACTACCCTGAGCTCCCGTCTCGTCTCCTCCCATTCAGCAATATCCCTTCCTGTCTCCTAGTGCTGGGATTAAAGGTGTGTGAATTCCAAGCACTGGGAATAAAGGTGTGAGCCACTACTGCTTGGCCCTGTTTCTCTTTTAGACTAGATCAATTCCGTGTAGCCCAGAGAGATCCATCTGCCTCTGTCTCCCGATTTCTGGGATTAAAGGTGTGTGCCACCACTGCCTGGCCTCTATGACTATCTAGTGTGGCTAGCTCTGCACTCTGATTTTCAAGCAAGTTGTATTTATTAGATCATAGACAAAATATCACCACAAATTAGAGATAACTAGAGGCATTCATAAAAGATCCTGTGTAGCCGGGCGGTGGTGGCACATGCCTTTAATCCCAGCAGAGGCAGGCGGATCTCTGAGAGTTCGAGACCAGCCTGGTCTACAAGAGCTAGTTCCAGGACTGGCTCCAAAGCTGCAGAGAAACCCTGTCTTGAAAAGCCAAAAAAAAAAAAAAAAAAAAAAGAAAGAAAGAAAAAAAAAGATCCTGTGGGATAGGGATGAGGCTCAGTGTTGGGAGTACTTGGTTCAATACCCCAAAACACATAAACATACATATACAAACACACCCCACAGGGTGGAAGTGTTGTCTAATTATATAGCACAGTGAATAGTGACATGAAAATAAAATAATTATTATGCCAATTTAGGGCTTAACATACTTTGAAACCTGTGTAAAATGTGAGCAATTGATCCCTGGGTCCCATATGGTGGAAGGAGAAAATTATATTCCACCACCCTCCAAACATACTAAATAAATGTAATAAAAAATTCAAATACCTTATATTGAAATTCAGAGAGATATTCACTACTACTTACCCAAGTAAAAGCTGATCTTTTGGATCCTGGGACACATACATAAAATCCCTAGACAACAAAAAAACAGAGAGGATAGCTCCAGTAATAAAATAAAGAAGTCACAGGCAATTCACCAGAATATTTACTTTACCTCAAATATGCCTTTGGCTTATAGCCCATGGCCAGAGCTCTCTCCTCTGACATGATGAGCATCGCAGAAGCGCCATCAGTCTGAAATGGTAACAGAACAATGATGTCATCTGGAGGTCTCCCGGCAGTCACCTCCTAAGTCTGTTCCTGAGTCCACTAACAGATCTATATGGAAACTATACAACAAATTCACTTTACTGTATCCACCATTAAGTCACAATTAAGCAAACATACTGAGCCACTCTGGGAGGACAATGGTCGCAGGCACTGTTCATAAGGTCAAAATACATTGGGAGAGACAACTTTAAAAATAAGAACCTATAGGTTTTTGTTTAGAGCACAGGAAATAAAAATTTTTATGAATTAGAACAATATTTTATTTACTTCAATTATTTATTTTTTATATTTTCTGTGCTGTTTCTTTGTTGCCTCCTGCCCACAGCTTTGAGATTTTATTCTAGAGGCAAAACATTGAGAGAAGACATAGGTGGGCAAGTGAGAACATTAAAACCATGGTTTTAGAACACTTTGAACACATCTCGTATATTTTTATCCCAAATAATAATCAAGAAGTTACAGGACAAAAAGGTACTTCTGGGGGGCTGGAGAGATGGCTCAGAGGTTAAGAGCACTGGCTGTTCTTCCAGAGGTTCTGAGTTCGATTCCCAGCAACCACATGATGGCTCACAACCATCTGTAATGAGATCTGGTGCCCTCTTCTGGCCTGCAGACAGAACACTGTATATACAATAAATAAATGAATAAATAAATAAAGGTACTTCTGGAGTTTTGTTTCTTGTTTTTAAAAAGCCCTTTACCATTACTTCAAAAAGGAAAGAATGGTCAGGTAGTGGAGGTCACACCTTTAATCCCAGCACTCAGGAGCCAGAGGCAGGTGGATCTCTGGGAGTTCAAGGCCAGCCTGGCTACAGAGTAAGTTCCAGGGCAGCCAGGGCTACACAGAGAAACACTGTCTCAAACAAACAAAAAAGAAAGAAAGAGAACGAGAAAGAAAGAGCGAGAAAGGAAAAGAAGAAAGGAAGGAAGAAAGAAAAGAATGTCCTCCATAATTCAAAAGAAAATGAAACCAGTCCATATAATATGCAAAAATCAAAACAAGTTCTGTCACATTCAATTACACATCCCTTTTTAAAACTCTGCAGTCCTAAAAAGAGCATGTAGCCACCAATAGGGAGGCCATAAAGTCTGGGAACACAAGTGACTAAACATAAAAAAAAAATGGTTTATGGGGATTAGAGAGATGGCTCAGCAGTTAAGAGCACTGGCTGCTTTTCCAAAGGACCCAGGTTCAATTCCCACACCCACATGATGGTTTACAACTGTCTTTAACTCCATCCCAGGGGATCTGATACCTTCATTAGTATACCTTTATACCAATGCAAATAAAATTAATTTAAATAAATTATAAAAAATGGGCAGTGGTGACTTTAATCTCAGCACTTGGGAGGCAGAGGCAGGCGGATCTCTGAGAGTTTGAGGGCAACCTGGTGTATAGACAGAGCTACTTCCAGGACAGCTAGGGCTGTTACACAGAGAAACTCTGTCTTGAAAAAACAAAAAACAAGCAAACAAAAAAAAAATGGTTTATGGATACTATAATAGTATGGTCACTGCTGGGTGTGGTGGTAGTAATTGGTTAGCTATACTGTCAAAGAAACATTGAGGGCTAGAGAGACAGATAGCTCAATGGTTAAAAGAACTTGTTTTTCCAGAGGAGCCAGGTTCGGTTTCCAGTCTCCACACAGCACTGAAGAACAATCTGTAACTCCAGTTCCAGAAGAGCCAATGTCTCTTCTGGCCTCTACGGGCACTGCACATACACGGTGCACAGACACCAAATTCACTTAGTACTTCTTTTGAGAAGCCACTCTGACATCCTCAGTGGCTAATGTACAGCCACCATAGTGCTTCACTGTATCACAACTGTCCTTTCCATTTCCAGTGCCCAGCGTAAGCAATACAAGTTTGATAAATGGTCAAGGGCATAAAAAGAACAGCTTCTGTATCGGTACAGTGAGAGATAGAAGACCTTAAAACTGTTATTTTAAACTTAGTGTTCAAACATGGTACATGCCTGTAATTCCAGCACCAGGGAGATTGAGGCAGAAGGACTGTAACTTTGAGGCCAACCTAGGTTACACAAGGAAATCCTATCTTCAAAGCAAAAAATTTGTTGGATTTTTGAGACAGGGTCTTGCATACCAAGGCTAGCTGTAAACTCTTCATCCTTCAGCCTCTATATCCTGAATGCTGGGGTTATAGGTTTGTATTATCACACCCAGTTTGTGGGTCTTTGTGGGTTTTTTTAAATGATTTTCCTTTCACAGTGAATTTTTTTTTTCACAGTGAATAGCTTTATTTTAAGCATCCAATCACACACAAGCAAATTTGTTGCAGGCTCTTCTTTTGAGAACACAGAAAAGCCTCCATTAAACACAAATAGCATTGACAATTACCAGGAAAGAAGAATTTGCAGCTGTCACTGTGCCATAGGGTTTGATGAACGCAGGTTTTAGTTTGGCCATTTGTTCCAATGAGGAAGGTCGGATCCCATTATCTTTGATAACTGTGTCCTTTCCTATAACGACAACAATTTTTTAACTCTAAGAAACTGTAAGCATTATATATCTTCTCTATAGCAATATGCTTTAAAAATGATAAGAACGGGGGGGCTGGAAAGATGGCTCACTGGTTAACACTTGCTGTTCTTTTGGTACCTAGCACCCATGTTGGGCAACTCACAACTGCCTATGACTCCAGCTCCAGGGGAACCAATGCCCTCTTCTGACCTCTAAAGAATCCACATGCATGTGCATATATCCACACAAAAACACATACATGTAACTAAAAATTTAACAAATGGAATGTAAATATTGTCTGTCAACTATGAAGAAAGCCTTCCTATTCTTTCTAGTGCTAGGGATTAACCCCCACCCCACAGGGCCTTGTCTGTCCTGAGGCAAGCACTATATTACTGAGCTATACATACCCTAATCTTTAAAAGAAAGTCTTTTCTGACTACCAAGACGAGGTCAAATTTCATTTTTTTCCATTTTTTAGTTACACACACACAGAGATAGAGAAAAGAGAGAGATACTCCAGGAGTATCTGAAAAGAGGCACTTATAAAAACTTAAAGTTGCAGCACATGCAGGCAATCCTACCACTTAGGAGGTAGAGGCAGAGGATCAGGAGTTCAAGGCCAGCCTCAGTAACATAATATGAGCCCAACCAGGTCTATATGAGACTTTGTTTTAAAAATAACAAAAATCTTTTCTTCCTTCCTTCTTTTTTTTTTTTTTTTTTTTTTGGTTTTCCAAGATAGGGTTTCTCTGTGTAGCCCTGACTGTCCTGGAACTTGCTTTGTAGACCTGTGTAGACCAGGCTGTCCTCAAACTCACAGAGATGCACCTGCCTTTGCTTCCCAAGCAAAAATTTTAAAGCTTATCTGTGTTACCACATAAATCTAAAATTGAGTCCATGTTTAAGAATAAAAGCTGAGCTGGGTGGTGGTGGTGCACACCTTTAATCCCAGCACTTGGGAAGCAGAGCCTGGCGGATCTTTGTGAGTCTGAGGCCAGCCTGGTCTACAGAGAGAGTTCCAGGACTGGCTCCATAGCTACTGAGAAACCCTGTCTTGAAAAACAAAAACAAAACAAAAAAAAAGCTGAGTAGTTTGGAAACAATCATTATACTTATTAAAAAGCAAATTAATCATAACACCAGGGAGGCAAAAAGCAGGCCTCTGTGAGCTCCAGGCTTCCAGGGTCACATGGTAAGACCCTGTCTTTAAGAAATTACCACTTAAGGTTTTCAGTATAGGGATGAAGAGATGATTGAGCATCATTAAGAGCACTTGCTGCCCCCTTGCTGAGGATCCAGATTTGGTTCCCAGCACCCACATCAGTTGGCTCACAATCACCTGTCACCTTGGTTCCAGGGGCTCCAACACCCTCTTATGACCTGCCTGGACACCTGCATGCACATGCACATGATGAACATACAGACACTAAGGTATACACATAAAACGAAAGATAAAAATAAAGAAATCCTTTTTTAAAAAAACTTTTCTAAGTTTTTGGAGCAAATGAAACAATTCAGAACACCTCATTTACCTGGTACTTTGAAGGGTACAACATCAGAAAGATGCCCTTCATCCTGTGCCTTCTTGGCCAGACTATGAGAACGCAGTGCATATTCATCCTGTTCCATTCGAGAAACAGCAAAAGCAGCAGCCAGTCTGTCTGCAGAGTGGCCCATGGTCTCATTAGTGGAGAACTCAGCCACTGCAGGGAGCTAGCAAAGGGAACATTGAGAACAGTTACAGTCAGTTACAGTTACATAGGATTGCTCAGTGTTATTTAGAAAAGCTGAAATCTATTTATTGGCTGGATCTAGGGACACATGCCTCTAATCTGGGAGATTGAGGCAAGGGGATTTTGATATTTTTTTTGTTGTTGTTTTTGTTTTGTTTTGTTTGTTTGAGACAGGGCTTCTCTGTAGCTTTTGGAGCCTGTCCTGGAACTAGCTCTTGTAGACCAGGATGGCCTCGAACTCACAGAGATCTGCCTGCCTCTGCCTCCCGAGTGCTGGGATTAAAGGCATGCGCCACCACCGCCCAGCTCACATGGGAATTTTGAATTTGAGAGTAGCTCAGCAAGACCCTAGCTCAAAAAAAAAAAAAAAATGCCAAAGAAGGAATAAAAGAAACCCAGAAATCTCTAAAGAGGGCTAACAGATTATGTAAATCAGGCTGGTCTTGAACTTACACAGATTCACTTGTCTCTGCCTCTGAAGTGCTAAGATTAAAGGTATGCCCAGGTTACAAATTCAATTTTTTAATAATTTATTTTTATTATTTTATGTGCATTGGTGTTTTGCCTGCATGTATGTCCATATGAGTGTGTCACATCTTGGAGTTACAGACAGCTGTGAGCTGCCATGTGGGTGCTGCAATTTGAACCTGAGTCCTCTGAAAGAGCAGTCAGTGCTCTTTAACCGATGAGCCATTTCTCCAGTCTCTACAAATTCAATTTTTGTAACTACTCCCACCCCCATCTTGACCAAATACACTGCCCTGTAATCATGAGAATATATAGCTATTAGAATATGTGTTATATCTAACAGTAATCTAGCCTCAGAATGTTCTGGACACTCATCTTTATTTATATTAAATCCACAAGTCTTACCTCAGGTGATAGAAAATTCAATCTGAATTTAGAGAGTAAAGACAGGCGCTGGCCCAGAGTCTTGGCTTTATTGAGATCAAGCATCATTTTCCTCATTTTTCTTGAATGACGAATAGGAACATCAGACATTAACTCAACACCACCAGCCACGACAACCTCACACTGGCCAGAAGCTATCAGACCAACAGCTACAAGATACAAAGGATATGTGTACGAACAACTTTGTAGGAGTAACAAACCACCAAAATATAAGCTTCTTGATTAAAAAGTTCTATAAATGGGGGCAAGTGAGATAGCTCAACAGGTAAAGGTACTTGCAGGCAAGCCTGAGGAACTCAGCTCCATCCCTATAGTCTATATGGCAGAAGGAGAGAACCAACTTCCACAAGTTATTCTTTGACCTCTACACATGCATCATGACATGCATACATGCAAAATAAATACATGAAAAATTTTTGTAACAGTTACCAGTTTTTAACTTTTCCTTCCTTCCTTTTTTTTTTCTTCTGCATACAGAATCTCACTGTGTAGCTCCAGCTGTCCTAGAACTCACTATGTAGACCAGGCCAGCTTCCAAACTTCAAACTCACAGAGATCCACCTGCTTCTGCCTCCTTACTGCTGCCACTACACTTGACTAGTTTTTAACTTTTCTCCTTTTCTTTCCTTCTCTTTTTCCCTTCCTTCCTTCCTTTTTTTGTTTTTTGAGAAAGGAACTTTCGGTGTAGCCCTGAATGTCCTGGATCTCACTCAGGAGACCAGGCTGCCCTCAAACTCAAGAGATCTAACTGCCTCTGCCTCCCGAGTGCTGGGATTACAAGTGTGCGCCACCACCACCCAGTCTGACATCAATTTCTAAATTAATTGATATTCTTTATTTTATTCTGTGTGTATGTGTGTTTTTCCTGCATATATGTATGTACACCACATTTGTTCCTAGTGCTCACAGAGGCCAAGAGGGCATCAGATCTTCTGGAACTGGAGTTAATAGTTGTGAATTGCCATGTGTGTGCTGGGAATCATACCCTGGTCCTCTGGAAGAACAGCCAGTGCTGAGCCATCTCTCCAGCCCAACTCAAACAATATTCTAAACCTAAACATCTTCTATATTTTATACGCTCCCAGCCTAAGTTTTCAGAAAGGTTTCTTCCACACTCCACCCCCGCCCATGCAGAGAATATTAATTTCTACTACATGAGTTATCTGACTTCTCAGATCTAGGTTTCCCTGTATGGCAACTGGCATGCAATATTTTGTTGCTTAAACTGGTAGTCAGTCACACCCTGCTCAGTAGAGAAGCCCCCAACCACTGCTTCGGGCATCATTCCTCACCATCCATGAACTGACCTGTCTAATCTGGCCTTGATATTATTGTAACATTAAATACTAAACCTGTCAATTATTCTTGAAAGAGTATATCTTAATATTCTACAGAGCAATGTTTAAAATAAAATGTCTTATTAGTTTTTCTTCTACACACTGAAACTTACTCTTAAATTCCTGGTAACAAGTTTCTTTTTTCTTTTAAAATTTTTATTTTAGAAGTAGCCACTTAACGTCCCACAATTTTAGGAAGATTGTTAGAAGCTGAAATACCATATAGATTGCCAAGGATATGGGTACAAAGTGAAGAAAGAAAATGAAAACATTTTTGCATGTGTGCTCGCATGTGCTAGGGCACATATGGGGAGGTGTGTGTGTGTGTGGTGTACATGTGTGTACAAGCCTGAGGTTGGTATCTGATGCCTTCAATTGTGTCCATCTCGTATATTAAGACAAGTTCCCTTACTTGAACAGAGCTCACCAATTCAGACTGTCTAGCCAGCCAGCTTGCTCTGGGAATCCTGTCTCTGCCTTCTGAATTCTGAGATTACAAGCAGGCTGCCACACCTACACATTTATGTAGGTGCTAGGGATCTATCCACTCTCGTCCTCATGCTTACTCAACAAGTGCTCACAGTAAGACATATTCCCACCCCATGACTTCAACCATCTAGAACAGGGATTAACAACTACGTTGATGTTTGAGGCTGCAGTACTGTCCTCATGGGAAAACATCCAATCAGAATTACCTACGCAGGATAAACTATGCACCTCCTCCACTGACAGTCCCGTAGCAGCCAGCTAAGACTAAGGAAGAATGCAACTGTCCCCACAGGGCATGGAAACTACTCTGGAAAATCCCCAACTTTTATACAAGTTTATCTTTATAAAGACACAAATGAAGAGCTCTGTGCTAATTGCTTACTTCTCTTAAGATTAATTAAAAGGAGTAAAATCAGTAAGCACCTTTGGATTCCATTTACACATACCTGTAGTCATAGCTTGGTTTGAAGAGATACAGGCCATGGTGACAGTGTGAGCGGGAGTCTTGTCAGAGAAGCCAGCTCCAAGGGCAGCCTTCAGGGAACAGTGAAGGAAAGAAAACACACATGTAAGTGAGGTTCCAAGCCCTACTCTGCCTGAAGAATTATGAAAAGAGTATATCTTAATATTCTACAGAGCAATGTTTAAAATAAAATGTCTTATTAGTTTTTCTTCTACACACTGAAACTTACTCTTAAATTCCTGGTAACAAGTTTCTTTTTTCTTTTAAAATTTTTATTACAATTATCTATTTATGTGAATGTGGGTAGGTGCATACATGTGAAGGACACTGTGGGCTCAAGGGACTGAACTCAGGTTGTCAGGCTTGGCGGCACATCCCTTACCAGCTAAGTCATCTTGTCAGTCCTTTCTGTTTTTCTTTTCTTTCTGTAGCACTGGGGGTTAAACCTAAAGCTGCACATGCTCAGCAAGCTCTATCACCATGAAGATCTATCCCTAACCCTTTTTACTTTAAAACAGGATTTCATGAGGTATCCTTGAAATCACTCTGTGGCCCAGGCAGCCATGAACTTGCTTGTCTCCTGCCTCAGCCTCCCCAGTATTCAGGCATGCAGTCTGAGGACTACCAAGTCCAGCAGCCTGGTAGCCATTTTCAAATGTGGTGTACAAGGCTACAGCATTCTTCAGCCTCCCCTAATTAATAACAATGCTTTGCTTCAAGCCTTCAAGGATACCATGTAATTTTATCTTTCTTAAAATTTAATATATAACTAAGAGTGAGGAAACTGCATCATGGGGTGAGATTTTCATGTATCCATGAAGCTATAAAGTCTAGCAGCAGAGCAAAGGCTGAAATGTTTCTACAGAACTGACCATTAAAACCACAACAAAAGCCAGGCGGTGGTGGCACACACCTTTAATCCCAGCACTCAGGAGGCAGAGGCAGAGTTGGAGGCCAGCCTGGTCTACAGAGCTAGTTACAAAAAAAAAAGCTTTAGGGGCCCTGAGGAAGTTTGAGGGCCTACTAATCTAACAAAAAGTGGCCTTAACTTCATGACCCAGTCAAAAACAAACATAAAACAAGGATATCTATAATTGTTTTACACTATTTGTTGGGAAAATTTATGTTGCCAAAACATTCCAGTTTTGCTAATGTAAAGAATTTAGTACACTTAGAAAAAAAATCTTTTTAATACTAAAGCTTTACTTTAGGGGAAAAAAAGTTCCCAACTTTTCCCACCTTTATTATGAAACTACAAGGAACTATTTTTAGTAATCTTTTTTGAAACTATTTAATTATCAGAATACAAACTGTATTCTGATATGGATGTTGCAAATTCTCGATTTAAAAGGCTGGGTCTCTTAGCTAATCTTTGCCTTTATACTTACACTGTGCTTGATACTACTTGCCATCTGTAGGAGCAGAAAGCTGCTACTTTTGTGTAACCAGTATGACCACACTCTGCTGTCTCCAGGGAGGCCTGATACTAAGTGCCTAAATGACTGGGCTAAAACTACTTCCTGGCAACTGCAGATCAACTTCTCAACCTAAACCAGTTGGAAAGGAAATCAGAAGCAGGTGTCAGGGCAAAAGGAAAGACTCCATAGTGGGGCAAGGGTAAGGGCACTCAGGTTAGAACAGCTTGATCCTCACAAGGCCACTGAAGCACATTACCCTTGGCCCCAGCTGACCCAAAGGACTGACAGAGCTTTAAATAGAACTGGCAGCTGGTGACCCCATGTCCACACTTCTATTTAAAGAATGACTCACTTCAAGGCACCAAGGAGAAAGGAAGAAGTTAAGCGGAAGGAGAAATACACTGAGGTCTTTCAACAAAGTCGGGTTTGATAGGGGTACAAGGCCTTTTAGGATTCCATATCTATACTGGCACAGGTCCTAACAAAACTCTGTAGCTGGCTTTAGTTGGATGTTAAGTTCTACTACTTATTTTCATAACTGTCCCATCAACTCTATCTTTCTCCTTAGATACAAAAATTACCTGGAGAGTCAGGCATGGTGGCTCACAACTTCAATCCCAGCACTCTGGAGGCAGAGGCAGATAGATCTCTGTAAGCTTAAGGCTAGCAAGGGCTTCATAAGTGAGACCCTGTCTCAAAAAAACTTACGTGGAATACAATAAGATTGATATTAGTGTGAGGTTGAGGGAGAAACTTCCTCATGTCAATTATATAACTGATGTGCATATACATTTAACACCTTCAGAAAAATTCATAGAAAAACATCATAATTCTTATTTGAAAAATGAATAAAAATAGAGAAAACTGAAACAGATTTAATATTTACTTTTTCAGTCTTATGAACGTCACTTCCTATTCATGACACAGAAGTTGAAAACATATTGTGAGGCGCTTGTGGCTTTATGCACTCACGAAACTTTTTTTTTATAAATTTCATAGCATAGGTTTTTAATGGACTAGTATCATCATTATAATTTATTCAACAATTCTATAGTTGAGCAAGATAAGTAGTTCTTCCAAGATTCATCCTTGTTTTATCCCACAAACTTCTTGTCTTTTTTTTTTTTAATAGCCCACTGGAGCTCTTATTAGGCACGTAAAATAATGTGAAGCTGCAGAGGAAAAGTAAACACAGAAACCTCTTCCTGCTCTCAGTTCTCTTCTGCCCCCAACAGCGTCCAGACGGTCACTCTGTGAGCTGTGCAGTGCTGGGACTTTAGCTGTTTTAACATTTGTAAAAGTGTAACAAAAACAAATGCTTTTGATCTGCACATTTTCCCTTCTATCTTGGATGGCAATGGAAGTTATTATCCTTGTAACTATAATGGACACAGAAACACAGACATGAAATAAGATAAATATGCTTGCAAGCCAAGTTTCTCCAAATAATTGAAACAAAGCCCAGAAGGCAGGTTTGAACTATTCACAGTCAAATGCCTGTGGGATACTCACACTAGTTCCAAGGAGGTCATTATCTCCATTGCCCAATAAACACTAGATGGATGTGTGCCAACTAGGGTAAAGGTAAACTTGTATGAAATACCTACATAAAAAGAAAAAAAATCTGCCTACGTGTCATCTACTCAAAGGCAGTAAATTATAGGCAAAGCTTCCTCTGACTAGAAAAATCAAGCTATGAAATTGGCTATAAGATGTTAAAGTTTAACTAGAAACCATGATGGCTAACATTACGAAGAGTAATATCAGCCACACACTGCTATACTGTTTCTCTAACACAAGAGACAGATAAACTAACATTTCCTAAACCCACTCAAATAATCTGACTTATAGCAAAATGTGCATATATAATAATAGCTTTGTGATAATAACAGTAATTAATAATAATAATAATAGTTATCTAATGGAGGCTTTTAAAGTCCAGCCTTAAAAATCTCCTCTCAGGGTCCAAACTACAATGAACAAAGAAACTAGGATTCAAGCGAGGGTGAAGGAAACAGGTCAACTCACACACGTCTTCTCATCATGTCTCTATTGAACTCTTCTAATTCTTCTGCCTCTATTCTAATTCTTCTGTCTTAATTGTCTATAACTTCTTAGCTCTAATTCTCTGTCTCAGTTCTAATTCCAATTCTCTGTTACATTCTTTGTTTTCTTCTTCTTCATTATTCTACATTATTTTTCCTACATTCTTTATCCTTTTACATTTCTGCTAATTTCTGCCAGCTCCCCTCTCTCTCTCTCTCTCTCTCTCTCTCTCTCTCTCTCTCTCTCTCTCTCTCTCTGTTCTACCCAGCTTATAAAGACCCACAAAACCTTGCAAGCATTGCTCTGAAGGTCACATACCAGTTCTTAAATAAATGATAAGAAACAGAGTCATTCCAACAACTCACAGCGCAATAAATCCAGACAGGAAGAAAAGATCACTTTGGCTGGGCGGTGGTGGCACACACTTTTAATCTCAGCACTCAGGAAGCAGAGGCAGGCAGATCCCTGTGAGTTCAAAGCCAGCCTGGTCTACAGAGCTAGTTCCAGAACAGGTAGGGCTACACAGAGAAACCCTGGCTCAAAAAATAATGAAATTTAAAAGAGCACTTTCTTTCAGTTAACCCCTAACTTGTGTGCTGCAAATCGTGGCTGTGAAAGGAGAAGTCTCTTTGTTATCTTCTCTATAGAAGTAGCCTTACAGAGCTAAACCAATAAGAGAAATAAGGAAATTATATGTTATATCCTATACTTCTTACTGTATATAACATCTTAAACATTTTGTGATTAGTAGTTGTAAAGGCCAGGCCCTCTCACACTGGAGACTATTTGTTTACAAATGTGTCCTCAGAGTGCAGCACAAGCAGCAGGGAAAAGGGGTATGGCAGAGGAGCCCACTCAGCAGTTGCCAAGGCACAGTGACATTAAAAACATTTGAAATCTTAATATATATTTGTCCAGAAGGTAACCCTAGACCATAGAAAGAGAAGCTGTACCTCTTTTTCAGGGGCTATAAAGTTAGTTTTTATTTTCTAAATAGCCCTGGCCATTCAGAGAATCTTATCCCATGGTGTCTGGGCAAAGGCTATAAAACTGAGGTTAGGAATCCATGCAAAAAGTTAATTATTGTCCCTGGTACTGCAATTAGGGTACTTTGCACTATTTACCTTGTCTCAAAAAATCATACAGCTGGCTACATGTCCTAGTAAATAAGATTGTATTCGTTTAGTAATAGTTTATCTTAAAATCCAATTAGCAAAGCCCCTGGACTGATCTAAAAGCGACTTTAAAGTTTTATATCAGTTAATTGTGTGCGGCGATCTTGGCAGCTGGGGAAATTACAGCTTTTTTCTTTTTTCCTTTCCTTTCCTTTTTTTTTTTTTTTTTTTTTGTGTGTGTGTGTGTGTGTGTGTATGTGTGTATGTGCGCGCATGCGCGCGCACGGTTGTTTTGAGACAGGGTTTTTCTGTAGCTTTGGAGCCTGTCCTGGAACTTGCTCTGTAGACCAGGTCTCTGCCTCTTGAGTGCTGGGATTAAGGGCGTATACCACCATTATAACACCTGACTCTAGGGAAGCATCTTTGTATTTGTTTTATTCATCAAAACTCTATATAGGCTAACATTATTAATATCAATTAGACAAGATAGCTAAGGAAGACCCAGCTTCTTGACAATCCACAGATAAAAATGCCCAGTAGATCAGGCATGTATTTATGAGATACACACATATATACAGGCTAGAGAAAGAATGTAATTAGCACATTTAAAATTACAGGCAGAAGCAACAGTTTTCTGGAGTTTGTATTTCTTGCAGGCCTTGCAAGGCAAGTTTCCTCCATCAGAAATTAACTCTTGTGACTTGATAACTTGAATATTAATTGTAATTTCTGTAATAAATGATAAAAGCTTTCAGCACACATCATCTGATTTTTAGTTAAATACATATTTAGTTAATGAATTTTAAGACTTTAATGACTTCAAAATGGTAAATTCTAGGTTGGGGACATATCTTAGTGGTAGAACAACTTGCCACCAAGTACAAAGCCTTGAGTCTGATCTCTAGCACCATATGCGTGCATGCGTGTGCACATACACACACACAAAGAAATAAATTAAAAAATATTACTTCGAATTCAAATTGACTTTTTTGCCTCTTTGGAGGGGTTGGGATAGGGGAAGAAAAGGGGTCTTGCTTTGTAGCCCTAGATGGCCTAAAACTCATAGATTTTCCTGCTTCTGCCTTCTGAGTGCTGATATTAAAGGCATGTGCCAAGCCTAGAGCAACAGAGCTGTTGCTATTGTTTTGGAGACAAGGTCCTACTGCAGCCAGACTGATCTGGAACTTACTACATAGTACAGTAAGTAGTGGACTCCATGGCAATCCCCCTGCCTTAACCTCTCAAGAATAAATTATAAGCATCAGCTATTATGTCCAGCTTTATCAATCTCTTTAAACATATAATTTTGCTTTACTTACCTCTCTAGCCACATTGCTTGTTTTTACTTCCTGAATAACCGTACCAAAAATGATATAATCAACAACATCCTTTGGAACATTGGTCCGATGCAACAAACCCCTAAGAGCAGAAATCCAAAGAAAAGAAACAATTCAAACATGCTAGAGAACATCACATAAAACACTGCACGTTTTTAAACAGGCAGTGCCTGAGTTGGAGGTATAGGTCAGAGGGAGAGTGCTCATCTAGTACATATAAGGCCCTAGGTTCAATTCTAATCACCAGAAAAATACAAAGATAAGCCCTTCTCTTTAAAAGGCCAGGCACAAACATTTGGCACCCTATCAAAAAGGAAATGAGTGACGAGGGATGTGAAGGCAGTATCTGATGGTCACTTGATAATGAGACATTAGAAGGAAGGGTTTCTCTGTGTAGCCTTGGAGCCTGTCCTGAACACACTCTGTAGACCAGGCTGCCCTCGAACTCACAGAGATCTGCCTGCCTCTGCCTCCCGAGTGCTGGGATTAAAGGCAGGTGCCACCACCACCCAGCTCTAATTTAAAACTTTTACTTGCTTTGCACATGAACCTTTGAGTTTTTTGTTTTTTCATTTTTATCTTATGTGTATGAGTATTTGCCTCCATGCATGCAGATGAAACAGGATGATTGCCATGAGTTTGAAGCCATCTTGGCCTACACAGTCTGAGAATATTATAATAAACACCATCCACATCACCACTAAAATATATATAGTCATGTCAAGATGCTACAGTTAAACTTGCAAGATAAAGATGCCTTCCAATCAAAGCTGTTCAAATTTAACATATAAAGTTGAAATAAAATTTAATCCTATCATGGGACACACCAATTGAGAGGCAGAGGTAGGTGAATCCCGAAATTCAAGGTCAGTCTGTTCTATAATGAGTTTTAGGTCAGTCAGAGTTAGATGGTAAAACCCTGTTGTTAAAAAAACAAAACAAAACAAAAAAACCTTGTATAAGGTAGTTAATATTGCTTCTTGCAGCTAGGCAGTAGCGGTGCACGTCTTTAATCCCAGCATTTAGGAGACAGAGGCAGGTGAATGTCTGTGAGTTTGAGGTCAGCCTGGTCTACAGAGCAAGTTCCAGGACAGCCAGGGTTACATAGAGAAACAATGTCTCGAAAAACAAACAAAAACTTACTTCTTGCCATATAAAGTTTAACATATCCTAAACATGAAAGTTCTACAGAACATACTACTTTAAATGCTAAAACTAGAAAAACATTTTAAATTAAAGAACAGGAAACTTCATTTACTTACGAAAGTGCAGCTCTAGCCAAGTCGTGCGGCATTAGGTCTTTATACCTGGGAAAGAAAACAAATAATTTAAACCAAAAGCCTAGAGTTTCAATAACCTTTTAAATTATTTTTGAAATACAGATTATCTAACATATACTGCTGAAAATGCAACCAATGCTACTGTCGAAGTCATTCTGTTGGTTCAAGTGAAGAAACAGTGTGACTTAGCTGTCTTAAAAAACCTGACAAGCCATAAACAACTACAGAATTTGCTGGGTATCTGACCAAACAGATGTTCTAGCTGTGCATGGTGCTCAGTCCAATAATCCCAGCACCTGGGAGGCCAAGGCTGGAGGAATGCTCACAAATTCCAGTCCAAGCCAGACGGTGGTGGCGCATGCCTTTAACCCCAGCACTTGGGAGGCAGAGGCAGGCGGATCTGTGTGAGTTCAAGGCCAGCATGGTCTACTAGAGCTAGTTCCAGGACAGTCTCCAAAGCTACAGAGAAACCCTGTCTCGAAAAAACCAAATTCCAGTCCAGTAACAGCAGGAGACCCTGTCTCAAAAGCAACAAACAAAAATCCCAACCCCAAACATAAAATAATACATTAAAAATTATATCCCATACTTTTATTATTCAGTATGGCATGTGTTAAATATTCTTGGTAAAACTAACTTTCTTTTGAGGGCTTTTTGCGGGGGCAGGGGTGACTACATTTTTTATTTTGTAAAAGCCCAAAGGATACAAGGGGCATGTTTTAGTTGTTTTTATGAAACTTTTTCCTTTGAAATAATCTGAGATTTACCAAAGAGAAGAAAGGACAAAGTTGAGTTCCTACACCCTCTACCCAGCTTCTTCAAGGTACTATTCACTAAGCCACTAATTTTGTGGCTCTCACCAGTTTTCTATGAACATCTTTTCCTGCTCCAGGGTCTAACCCACAGTGCCATGTGGCATCTAGTTGTTATGGCGGCTTAGCCACCTCTAAACTATGACAGTTCCCACTCTGTCCTTGACATTGATGACTTGGACACTTTTGACATCTGAGATCGGAGGCAAGGCACTCTTCTCATTGCTTCCTATTGGATTGTGTGGCATTAAAATTACTTATTACCGGTGATGTTAACTTGAGCATCTGGTTCAGATGGCACCTGTCAGTTTTCTCCACTATAAGCTACTATTTTCCCTTCCTGCAAAAAGTCTGTTAGAGTCACTAACCCCAGCCTTCCTGTTCTTCCCTCCCTCCTTCTCCTTCCACATTACACATGAGGCTCTACATACATTTGGGGAAGGCATAGGACAACTTGTAGGAGTCAGTTCTCTCCTTGTTTTCCAGGAACTGTACTTGTATCATCAGATTTGGTAGCAAGCACCTTTACCCACTGAGCCATCTCACTGGCTCCTTTTTTAAATTTTATTTTTATTTTAAGTGCATTGGTGTTTTGTCTGCATGTATGTCTGTGTTGGATTCCCTGGAACTGGAGATACAGACAGTTGTGAGCTGCCTTGTGGGTGTTGGGAATTGAACCTGGGTCCTCTCAAAGGGCTCTTAACTCCTGAGCCATCTCTTCAGCCCCTATTCTTTGCCATTTAAAAGTAGCATATCTTCAAGATGTCAAATTTTCCATGTGAATACATAAGATAGGCCTTATTGTTTTTAAACTGGAGCCTAATATTCTCCAATAAGTTTTTAATGTTAGTGACTGCCTGTGCAAAATAGAAATATTAACAAACTAACACAATCTAAACAAAACAGAACTAATTCTGAACTTAATTAGCAGAGTTCATTATCAGTTTTTATGTAGAATGAATCTCATTTAGAGGATAGAAAATCCTAAGAAAAACAGTTATTTGAGTCTGAGAAATTATCAGGCTAGTCCAAAATACTTGGGGTTGAGCTATAAGCAGCATTTAGACAAGCTGTGTCAACTCAAAGTCTCATCATTTTCAGGACCAAAGTAGCAGGTTCTCAGAATTTTCACAGACCATTCTCAGCAATGGTGCCTATAGAAGCAATCAATGTTCCAGAAAAGAAAAGGATACCCTGTTGGAAAAGATGCTATCTGGATCTACACTGGACCTTCAATTAAGGCAATTTCAGGCTAATACCATGGCAAGCAAGTTTACAAAAAGGGATAAAATATCTTGCTATTATATACCACACTGATTTGACTTTTCTATACTGATTTTATACAAGTACTTTCCATATGGTCTTCTATTAATGGCATTATCACCTACAAAGACTACTTCAAACAGTACCTTAAAAGAGAAACAACTACCATGATCATTTCATACTTACGAAGTGCCAGACAGCAGAAATGGAATGCGGACACCTTCTACCACCACTATATTCTTCATATTGGGTTTTGCTAAGGTCTTCTTTGACTTGGTCTGGACAGCTTTAAGATAAAGTTCAAAGAAATATTAATTAAAATATATGAAATCAGGTATAGGGAAGAAGCTCAAGTGGAACCCTTGCCTAGATACATTTTGCTATGCTTGCTCTCTTTCTCTCATAAGAGTCTGGTATTTGGGTCTATTTTTATGATGACCTTCTGGCTTTCATAATTTCCATTGAGAAGTTGGGTGTAATTCTGACAGGTCTGCCTTTGTCTCCTCTAAAAAGAGCTATACTGTTTATAGTCCCTGCCAATGGGGTAGTCAAACAAGGTCATAACTCTAAATCCGAGGCACAAACTGATCAGGTTCAGAGGTATGCCAGGCTCATTGACAAATCAACAAAGTAGTTGACTAGTGTATATTGGCACCATTTTTTGTTTTGTTTTTTGCTACAATAAAATACTCGAGACTGGACACTAAGGAATCTAAACTAATTAAAAGGTGCATACTGAGGTCCTAGTGAAGGTCTACCTGGCTATGTTATAACAAAGCTAAACATACCACAACAAAGAAGCAGGAAGGAAAATGGCTATGTGCAGAAGAGGACAAGCACTTGGAATGAACTCATTTTAAAACAGCCACTCTTGGACTGGAGAGATGGCTCAGTAGTTAAGAGCACTGGCTGTTCTTCCAAAGGTCCTGAGTTCAATTCCCAGGAACCCACATGGTGGCTCAAAGCTATTGGTAAGGAGATCTGGTGCCCTCTTCTGGCCTGTAGGTATGTATCTATGCAGGCAGAACACTGTAGACAAAATAAATAAATAAATAAATAAATAAATAATTTTTAAAAGATTTATTTATTTATTTCATATACTATAATCTGCCTACATGCAGGCCTGCAGGCCAGAAGAGGGCACTAGATCTCATTACAGATGGTTGTAAGCCACCATGTGGTTGCTGGGAATTGAACTCAGGACCTTTAGACAAGCAGGCGGTGCTCTTAACCACTGAGCCATCTCTCCAGCCCCCTAAATAGATCTTAAAAACGACAACAAAAAAAACAGCCACACTCAAAGGTTGATACCATACTCATACCAATAACCAAATTACTTTCCTTTTAAGTTCACTTTTTTTTTTTTAAACAGAGGGTACTGCTACATATCAAATTCACAATGTAGCTCAGGTTGGCCTCAAACTCTATTACTTAAGCCTCCCCAGTTCTGGGATTTCTTAAAGGTTGTAGTGCCTCTCAGTATTACCACAAGGAGCAAACTTCCAGCTCATGACCTTTGGTGTGTACACTCAGACTCTATAAAACATAGCAATTAGCTATTGGTGTCATAGGCAAACAAGTGATGAACTGTGCCAGGACAGATCCTCCTTGGTAGGAATCCAAGCAAAGAAACGTGGTAAAAAAATACCCATTAGCAGAGGCTGAAAAGATGCCATAAAAAGGACTAGGGCAATGGTAAAGTGAAGTCATCTGTAAGCTAGCTGTGGGTAGCCACAAATCCTGAGAGCAAAGAAAAGAACAAAAGAGTAAAAAGGAAAAAGACATACATAGATGAGACTAAAGGCCAGGGAAAGGGCACATCACAGGGTGCCGTGAGAGGAACACCTGGCCATGAGCAGCTTGTGTACTTCCTGACACCTTTCTACTTTCAGTACACACAAACCCTCTCAAACCTGAGGATCCATTACCCACAATAACAAGACAGCTTTGTAAGTTCCTACATAGAGGGACAAAGAAGGTATGATCAGAAAATAAGCTTAGGAGACAATAGAAGAATCAAAGAATATGATGGGGCTGGAAGGTAGGGGACAGGAAACAAAGGGAATATAGAAAGATGTTTCTGCCGGGCGGTGGTGGCGCACGCCTTTAACCCCAGCACTCGGGAGGCAGAGGCAGGCGGATCTTTGTGAGATCGAGACCAGCCTGGTCTACAGAGCTAGTTCCAGGATAGGCTCCAAAGCCACAGAGAAACCCTGTCTCGAAAAACCAAAAAAAAAAAAAAAAAAAAGATGTTTCCATCTTCAAGAAAAATGAGAAATAAGGGCTAGAGAGATGGCTCAGTGGTTAAAAGCACTGACTGCTCTTCCAGAGGTCCTGAGTTCAATTCCCAGCAACCACACGGTGGTTCACAACCATCTGTAATGAGATCTGGCGCCCTCTTATGGCCTGCAGGCATACATGCAGACAGAACACAGTATACATAATAAATAAATAAATAAATCTTTAAAAAAAAAGAAAATGAAAACTGAGAAATAAAAACAGTCCACCAAATCTTTAGATTACTTGTGACTGACCTTATAAAAAGGTATTTTGAGGTAAAGCTGGATGACACATTACTATGTTAGGGTGCTTTTTTAAACAGTAGCTTGTTTCTTTTATGCATCTCCAAAAAGATTAAAATTCTTATTTCTCTAATTTCTTGCTCAGCTTGAATAATTCTCAACCTTCATAATGTTGCAACTCTTTAATATAGTTCCTCATGTTGTTATAATCACCAATCATAAATTTATTTCTGTTATTTCATAAATGTAATTTTGCTGCTCTTATGAATCATAAGAATCAGTGTTTTTCAATGATCTTAGGACCCCTATGAAAGGGCCATTCAAATGCCCAAAAGGGTTGCAACCCACAGGTTGAGAACCACTGCTCTACTTGGTTGTCATAAGGTATCATCTACTACTGTTTTAAACGGACAAGTTGAGCAAGCCCCTAGTCCCTTGCTCACTTCTAGTACCTCGCCTTTATTCAAGTACTCTCACATTTGCTTACCTCCATTTCATTCAATTCTTCCATGTATCTTGGGCTTACCTCACATTCTACCCTAATAAAGCTTTCTCTAATAATTACAATTACCTACAGTTCTGCCTTTGATTTTCAAGACAGGGTTTCTCTGTAGCTTTGGAGCCTGTCCTGGAACCAGCTCTTGAAGACCAGGCTGGCTATTTGACTATTGGTAATAGTCACAAAAAGAACTCCCACTGTTGTATGTGCACACTGGCTCCTAACCACATAAAAAAATTCTCAAACATAATTAATACAGCTCCTTTACATATATTCAAAATGTGTGTGTGTGTGTTAAGGGTAAACGATAACAATGAACCCCAAAAATCTCAACTGAGAATAAAAACACTATGGTTTACATTCCTGGTCTGCAAAACTTTATTTGCAAATGTGCAAGCTAGACTATATAATTTGAAAATCTAGAATTCAAATGCTAATCAATATATATTCTATACTCTACACACAATTAAAATCAAAGATTAAAAGATGTATCATGCCTGAGAGAAACAATTAATAAATGGGACCTCCTGAAACTGAAAAGCTTCTGTAAAGCAAAGGACACGGTCAACAAGACAAAATGACAACCTACAGAATGGGAAAAGATCTTCACTAACACCACTTCAAACTGAGGTCTTATCTCCAAAATATACAAAGAACTCAAGAAATTGGTCATCAAAAGATCACATAATCCAATAAAAAAAATGGAGTACAGATATAAACAGAGAACTCTCAACAGAGGAATCTAAAATGGCTGAAAAACACTTAAGGAAATGTTCAACATCCTTAGTCATCAGAGAAATGCAAATCAAAACAACTCTGAGATTCCCTCTTACTCCTGTAAGAATGGCCAAGATCAAAAACACTAATGACAACTTATGCTGGAGAGGTTGTGGGGTAAAGGGAACACTCCTGCATTGCTGGTGGGAGTGCAAGCTGGTACAGCCCCTTTGGGTATCAGTATGGTGATTTCTCAGAAAATTAGGAAACAACCTTCCTCAAGATCCAGTAATGCCACTTTTGGGTATATATCCAAAGGATGCTCAATCGTGCCAAAAGGACTTGTGCTCAACTATGTTCATAGCAGCATTGTTTGTCATAGCCAGAACTGGAAACAATCTAACCGAAGAATGTATAAGGAAAATGTGGTACATTTACACAATGGAGTACTCCACAGCAGAAAAAAAATTACGACATCTTGAAATATGCAGGCAAATGGATGGTGCCAGAAAACATCATTTTGAGTGAGGTAGCCCAGACCCAGAAAGACAATTATCATAGTGGCTTTTAAACATAAAGCAAAGAGAACCAGCCCACAAATCACAATCCCAGAGAACCTAGACAACAACGAGGACCTTAAGAAAGAGATACATAGATCTAATCTACATAGGAAGTAGAAAAAGACAAGATCTCCTGAGCAAATTGGGAGCATGGGAACCTTGTAAGAGAGTTGAAGGGGAAGGAAGGGGCAGGGAGGGGAGCAGGGAAAAATGTAGAGCTCAATAAAAATCAATAAAAAAATTTAAAAAAAGATATGTCATGCTTTACATAACTGCTATCTGTGTATGAGAAAAACAGGAACAAGGACAGAGAAACAAAAAATAATCATCAAATCAGACAAAATTCCCACTAGACACAGTTCATGAGATGACAGAACACCAATACATCTTGTAGTCATTTGCTCACATTTCTTCCAGCAGTAATACTCAAACGAGTTAAGAGGAATTATATAATTATAACTATTGTAACCTAAAACCTGCTTGGCACAGGCACATGGCCCTTCCCTACCCTAAAACCAGCCAGTCACATTCCTTTGCTTATCAGGTGCCTTTTTGGGCCATTATCATCATCAGCATTAACACAAACCACTTATAAAATACTGTTTGACACTGGGGACATAAGTCTCAAGACTTTCATAGCTTACAACATAGGAAGAAAAGAAAAAACACCAAAAAATGGCTATCAGACAACAGAGACGAGTCTAAATGACCGAAAAATGATTTCTCTGTTGTCATCAGAATGACCTTCTACTACTTGGCAAGGAGTCAGGTCTACATGGGTGATTCTGCAAAGCAAAAGCCTGAGTGAACAGTTAAATTAAAGGAAAGGTGACATAATTTGGAAAGGAACTATTCTTTATTATTCTTTGTGGAGACAATAGAAATTTAAATTCTGGTTAGAATTTAGAGGCTCCAGAACATGTATTTCTCTAGTTGAGATTAGGCAACAGATGTCTAAGAATACTGTGGGAAAATAATACCACCACGAACATACTGACTTTAGTTTATGAAAGGCTTTTTGATTGTTTGTTGTTGTTGTTGCTGCTATGGTGGTGGTGGGTTGAGTACAGTGTGCTAGGCAAGTGCTCCACCATTAATCTTTATCTTCAGTCCCAAATCTGCTTTGATTTTGTCCTTTTTCCCTTAGTACAAGGTGGTGATTGACCCAGGGTCTTGAACATGCTAGGTAGGAGTTCTACCACTATATTCCCAGTGCTTAAAGAACTTAGAGATATATTCATACCTATGTAAGGCTGGCAATTATTTTTTTTTTTTTAGAAAAGGAAACTATAAAACGTAGAGATGTCATTTGGTCACACTGGCCAAAAAGATACTGTGCTGAAACAGAGTACATGTCCTGATCCTAGATGGCACTTTTTCTATGAAACCATTGCACAAATAATATATTTTGTATTATATATAAAATAAATCTATAATCAGAAAAAAGCCAACAGAAAGCCCAGACAAGGAGAAAAAAATGTTGACAATCTGTCAGGGAATTTTTACACCACTCAGTGATTTTCAACAATGAAAAAGCTTAATTCATTGGGTTTCATTGAGGATTAATATCAAATCAATGAATTTCCCTACTCTTTCATTCCATGATAGCTAAACATCTTCCTTTATTAACTAGTTTTCCCATTCACCCCTATTTCAGAAACAGGTCCTCTTGTATATAAGATAATAAGATATTTAATAGAGAAGTCTACTACTAACTACAATTGCAAAAGTTAACATGGGGCTCTCCAAAGTGATTTCAAGACAGTGTGTAAGCTAATCTTTTCCAGGACTGACAGCCAGGGCTACATACACTGACCCAGCAAAGTTTATAGGACCTTCATGACTCTCTGAGTGCCAAAGGCCAGGAAGCAGTCTTCTTTTATGATCTTAAGCCCAAAGTAATGTTGCTGATTGACTATATATATTTTTATTTGAAGGTAATAATGACACTCATGTTGCTCATAAAAGGGGAAGAATTAACAAATTAGTTTTACTCAGAATTCACAAATATGGAATTCTAACATTTAATAGAGAAATATTTGTTTGAAAATTACTGTACCTGGTGCAGATCGTAGCTGGGAAGAACAGCTCAGAGGTCTTACAGCTAGAAAACAAAGTGTGTATCATTTAATAACTATGTACAATGTTTATAAGTCTACACTTAAAAAACTGAACTTACAAAATCTGAGGGCCCATTTTGATGTAGTGGAAATGTTTTTAAAAGTGGAAGTCAAGATGGTAGACATTCTGAAACCTACAAAGAAAAGAACAAAGTATGTCTTGAGTTACTTCAGCAATCTGTAGTGTACACAGTCTATGAAATCTGATAAACTCATTCACAATTATTCTTTTCTAGCAATATTATAACTATATTGGCACAGCTTTTCCATTGTACAAATAACTATTCTAAGCATTAATCATCTATTCCTACAATGACTAGTATATCCATACTAAGAGATTAGGAAACCGGGCGGTGGTGGCGCACACCTTTAATCCCAGCACTCGGGAGGCAGAGGCAGGCAGATCTCTGTGAGTTTAAGGCCAGCCTGGTCTACAAGAGCTAGTTCCAGGACAGGCTCCAAAGTTATAGAGAAACATTGTCTCAAAAACCCAAAAGAAGAGGTGTGAATAAAACAGAGACTGAGTGACTTGCCTATAGGCCCACTACCAGGAAATGGCAAAGCTTGAATCTGAACCCAAGTCGTCTAGCTCTGGAGTTTGTGCTCTTCTTATTCAACCCAAAGCAGCAGAGACAAACATAGCATGCCCAGGAAATCACCAGTGTTATCCTCCTGATTTTGAAGGTTGTGTTCTGAATATGTAGAGGGCTCTATGGACTGCTGGCATATAAATGGGATATATACTAAAATATTCAGAGATAGCAAAATAGTATCAAGTCAGCAATTTATTTTCAACTGCTACTAGAAACACTTTTATTTTTATTTTATGTGTATGAGTGTTCTCCCTGTTTGTCTGTGCACTACATATGTACACTGCCCAGAGTCCAGAAGAGGGAGTCAGGTCCTCTGGAACTGTGTTTATAGATTGTTAGCCACCATAAGGTGCTGGGAATCAAACCTGGGACTTCTTGAAGAATAGCCAGTGCTTTTAAAACTGAGCCATTTCTTTAGTCCCCTAGAAAAATTACTGTAGTACTATACTTCCAACTTTTTTCTAAGCATAATATTATATCAAGATTATTTTCTAAATTAGAAATTTGTAATATTTTAAATATATTAACAATGCCCATTTAGGGGAGAAAGGTTACAGTCTTAACAGTAAGTCCTTACAAATCAATATGAAGAAAACAGCAAATAAATGGGCACAAGATATAAACACATTGTTCATAGGAAAGGAAATACAAAGGGCTCTTAAATATATGAAAAAGGAGGCTGGGGTGATGGCTCAGTCAGTAAAGTGCCTACCACACAAGTACAAGAAACTTAGTTCAGATTCTCAGAACCCATAAAAAAAAGTCACAAAAAACAGCACATGCCTATAACCCCAGCCTTGGATCAGGGCAGAGACTGGAGGTTCCCTGAAGTTTGCTGCCCTGAGCAATAAAGTTCATGTTCAAAGACCATCTTCTCAAAACGTAAAGGTGGAAAGAGATAAAAATGCCCAACATGAACCTGCATGCACACACCACCACAAACACACCACAAAATACATACACACACGCACACACCTACACAAGAGGGGAAGGGCTTTCTTTGACTCTAGTCATAATAGGATTCAAATCAAAACCAGAGATATAATTGTCTGCTAAATTAGCAAAAGCCCAAAGGTTTGATTTATACTGTGTGGGCAGACATGTACAAACACTAACTGCACCAATGGTGTGAACTGGTGAAAATTCTATGCTGGGCCATTTGGAATTGCCTTCTAACACTACATGTTCATTTAACTTTTGATCTAACAACTCAACTTCCACGGACTTATATGATAGACATTATGCACATGACCTGTATTGACTGCTACTGTAATAGAAAAAGAATAATAGCAAATAGGGAACTGGTTAAGTAAGTCATACAATAGCAACCAGTGAATTACTGTATTATATATAATCAGCCATAAAAGATAAGAAAATAGGAACTGGTGAGATGGCTCAAAGATTAAGAACACTTGCTGTTCTTCCAGAGGATACAAGTTTGATTCCCAGAACCTTCATGGCAGCTTACAACAGCCTGTAAATCCAGTCCCAGGACACCCAACATTCTCTTCTGGCCTCTGCAGGTACCAGGCACATAGTGTTGCATAGACAAACATGCAGGCAAAACACCCATACACATAAAAATAAGTTTTTGTATGCTATCACCCATTAAAAGAGGAAAAATATTTGTATTTCTTTGAATCATAATAAAATACCCCTAGGGTACAATGTTAAAAACAACTGTTAGGCAGGGGATGGTGGCACATGTCTTTAATCCTGGCACTCAGGAGGCAGTACAGGCAGATTTCTACAAGTTTGAGGGCAGTCTGGTCTACACAGTGAGTTCCAAGACAGCCAAGGCTACATAGTGAGATCCTATCACAAAAACAAACAAATGGAAAAAGAAATAGTTAGGATGGAGCTAGGGAGATGGCTCATCTGTTAAGAGCACTTGTTGGTTACTAAAACCTACATCATGGCTCACAACCATCCATTATCTCCAGTTCTAGTAGATCTGACCCACTCTTCTGACCTCCATGGGCACCAGGCACACATATGGAGCACATAAACACAAGCAAAACACATAAATAAAACCAAAAAGAAAAAAATTAAAATAATTGTTAGAAGCTAGTGTGGGCCCATATTTCATACAAAATATTTACAGGCAGGCTCTCTGGCCATGCTTAATTTCCAAGGCAGCTGCAATCCTGCCAAACAAGCCAGCCACCTGACAAAGGCCAGGATGAATGGCTCCTTCTCCTTTATTATGTAGATCACCTGGGAAGAAGTGTTGATTCCAAACTGGTGACTTAAAGTTGCAGGTGTTTCAGTAGCCCGCGTCCCCCAGAAAGAGAATATTAAGGAGTATCCACCTTGGTTTACCTCCTATAGATACCTCCTACCCAAGACAAGCTAGCTCCTCCCCCTGTGCTGTATATAAGGTGAGGTTCCAAGTTCTAGTGGTAGATGTCATTTCAGAGGTTTGCACACCCCATCTGACCCCAGCTTTTCTATACATGTCTGTCATTTCTTCAGTGATTGTCCTTTCTTCACTCCTTCACTGTCCCTAGACAGAGTTCCAGGTCCCAAGTGGCCTACAAGTTCCAGGACCACAGCAAACTTCCTACAAGAAGTCTTTTGATCTCCATATGAGTGCCATGGGCCTCCCTCCCAGATAAATGTTAATAAAAGAAATAATTGTTAGCTGGGGGGGGTGAGCATATACTATAGCACACATGTAGAGGTCAGTGGACAACCTGTGGGAGTTAAAGCTTTCCTTCTACCAAGAGGTTCCATGATTCAAGTCAGGTTCTCTGGCTTGGTGGCAGGAGCTTTTACCCATGGAATCACCTCACTGACCCAATGTCTTAATTTTTAAACATATTTTTACTTAAAAAGTAAATAAGAAACTTAAGGTTTATAAGGATGCTGCAGTGGCCAGCCTCCAAGCTGACCCCAGCATCTTTCTCTCTCGGTTTTTGTACTCTTGGTCTGGTTGCCTTCCACACTGTACTGCTCTGTCAGAAGGGATGGCATGTCTTCTGAAATCAAGTTATGACAAAGACTGCAGTTTCTGTCTAAATATCTCAGATCACTCTGAGGAAAGCCAGCTGGAAAGCCACTGCCAACAGCCATGTGAGTGAGCTTGGAAGCTGATCTTCTGGCACAGGAAAGCCTTCAGATGACTACCACCTGCCCAACATGCTGACCACAACCTCCTAAAATTCCAAAGTCAGAACAACCCCGCCAAGTAGCCCAGATTCTTGACCCTCAGAAATTGTATGACAACACCTTATAACAAGCATACCTAAAGATATAAGAATTTATAATATATATAATGTAGTGTTTAAAGTAAAAGGAGGAAAGATGACTTGATCAATCAATTTGCTGGGAAATGACTAATTGCTTGGGGAAAAAAATAAGGTCTATAGTTCACACTATAAGTATAAAAAATGCCATGTAGATAAAAGATCTAAAAAACATTTAAAAATATAGAAATACCAGAGTCAGGCAAGATGGCATACACTTTTATTTAATCCCAGCACTTCGAATAGACGCAGGCAGATATCTATGATTTTTTGTTTGTTTGTTTGTTTTTCGAGATAGGGTTTCTCTGTGGCTTTGGAGCCTGTCCTGAACTAGCTCTTGTAGACCAGGCTGGCCTCGAACTCACAGAGATCCTCCAGCCTCTACCTCCCGAGTGCTGGGATTAAAGGCGAGCGCCACCATGGCCCGGCAGTATCTATGATTTGAAGTTAGCCTGGCCTACACAGTAAGTTCAAGGCTAGCCAGAGGTACACAGTAAGAGCCTGTCTCAAAATAAAAAGATGAGAGAATATGTGTGTGCATGTGTGTATACATGGAAGTGGAGGTTAGAGGTCAACCAATTCTACACCTTACTTTTTGAGATAAGGCTTCTCATTAAAGCTGGAGCTGGTCAGTTTATTGGTTGTCCGGCTGGACAGCAATCCCTAGGTTCTCTTCTCTCCACTAGTGCTAGGATTACAGACCCACAAAGCTACATGTCCAGCTTCTTTTAACCCAGCTTATGGGGACTCAGTTTTCATGCTTGCACAGCAAACACTTCACCTATTAGACAAGGCCACCTCCCATTAGATGAGTAAGATCTAGAAGCCATAAATTAAGAGTTAACATATCTGATTACTAAAATATTTTAAACCTACACACAATTTTTTAAAAAAACTAAAATTGAGTTAAAAAGCAAAGAATTATGCCGGGCAGTGGTGGCGCACGCCTTTAGTCCCAGCACTTGGGAGGCAGAGGCAGGCGGATCTCTGTGAGTTTGAGGCCAGCCACTGATGGTCCAGGAGCTAATAAATCCCCAAATTTAATTAAATTTTCTATTATTTGCAACTGAACAGGTTCCTATCTGATATGCAGACCACAAGCAAAAATGAACAAATAAGCAGTTCACATAAGAAACTAAAATGCCCACTGGGCGGTGGTGGCACACGCCTTTAATCTCAGCACTCGGGAGGCAGAGGCAGGCGGATCTCTGCAAGTTCGAGGCCAGCCTGGTCTACAAGAGCTAGTTCCAGGACAGGCTCCAAAGCCACAGAGAAACCCTGTCTCGAAAAACCAAAAAAAAAAAAAAAAAAAGAAATTAAAATGCCAGGGTCTTAGAGTACAGCTCAACGGCAGAGCACTTGTCTATTACATACCCTGTGTCTGATCCCCAGCATCAATCAGTCAAATTAAAATAGTCACACTAACAAAAAAAAATCTCTAAAGATTTGTGATTTTTATATGTGTTTGTATCTCTGTGAGTGTAAGCCACATATGTATGGGTGCCCATGGAAGCTAGAAGAAGGTTTTCAAGACCATGGAACTGGAACAATAGGTAGTTTGTATCTCTGTGAGTGTAAGCCACATATGTATGGGTGCCCATGGAAGCTAGAAGAAGGTTTTCAAGACCATGGAACTAGAGCAATAGGTAGTTGTGAGCTGCCCATCATGGGTTCTGGGAATTGAAGTTGGATCCTCTGCTAAGTGCAGCAAGTGCCCTTAACTGCTTAGCCACTCTCCAGCCCCCCAAAATACCTTTTAAAATTTTGTTTTAAAGCAATTCAGTGGCTAAATTCCATACCCAGCAGGGGGGAGTGGGGGATACATAAAAACCAGCCACAATACTTGTTAGAGTATTATTTATAGATGGAACTAATCTAAGTGGGAATCAATAGAAATAGCTATATCATAAATATATCAAGACTATTCAGCAGGTTGGGAAAAAAATG
>PVIU01007686.1:63136-89888 GCA_004026605.1 Ondatra zibethicus
AAAACAAAAAATATACTATCTTATGGAATGGCTGGCCTTTGTTGTCATTTACACAGATTCAGAAATATAGAAATTTTGACAAAAAGGTATTCAAAACATGGACATACCTGGGTAGTATAGGCTTAGGTAGCATGGAGAGAGGTACATGGGAAGAAAGAAGAGGGTAGGTAAAGAGTAAAAAAGCAAGATGGGGTGACTTTACAGCTACTACAACATCAAAGTTAAGAACAGACTCTAAGGACCATTCCAAATCTTAGTGGCACCCTAGCTGTAGAGCCTTCAGCAGGTGCTTAACAGTTCTGTTTCTGGGGCTTCAGTCTAGTTCTACCACCTGTGGCTACCAGCTAACACTTTCTGTTCCAACGACTGCGGCTACTTTGGTGAGGATGCCCAGATGCCCGCCGTCTCCCCTTCTGGGCTAGAAAACGCCCGTGAACCCTGGATCACTAAGCAGGTGGGAGGACTGTCTCGCCTCCTTCCACACCCGAGGCCCGCACTTAATGACACGTTCTCAATCCCAAAAGCCGCTGGACTGCCTCGACAGGTAAAGCAGGTGAAACGACAACGCTCTGACACACGCAAACAGTCAGAGAACCCGAAGTGGAGAAGGGCGACACCCCTGCTGTGAGCTATGGGAGAACGCGACCCGCCGCCCGCCTGGAGTCGGTTGGCACTGGAGGCCTGGACTCCGCAGCCTGTCCCGCTCCCGGGACTTCGACCCTCACGGGAAAGGGAAGGGGCCGCGGGCCCCGGAGGCAGGAGCCGGGAGGGAAGTGGGACCTGCCTGCGGGAAAGTCAGAAGAAAGCTGAATCGCGCGCCGCCGCACCTCAGAGACCCCGAAGGCTGCAGCTCCCAAGAAGGTTTAGCCCAGAATGACAAGCGCCCGCCCTCACCGAGGGGCGGCTCCCGTTCCGCAAGGACCCCTCTCGCCCCGCCCGGGGTCACCGCGGAACTTGAGGACTGCCCGCTGAGCGCCTGACTAGAAAGTCAGACACTCCGCCCCCCTCCTCAGAGGTTCCTGGTCTTCCTTCACAAAAATCATCCTTTAGACCCGATTAGTTAGGAGTAAGAGGGAGGGTAAGAGGGCCGGCGACTACTCAGAGTCTGCGTTTTAGTAAGGCAGTACATCGGGCGCCCTGCCGGACAAGCTGAGAAAAGGAAAGTCCTCGGCTTCATTCCGCCCCGCTAGAACTGCTTTCTACTTTCGTCCTCTTTTGCTCAAGATGGTGGCGTCCCGGGCAATTGGCAGTCTCAGTCGCTTCTCTGCCTTCAGGATCCTCCGCTCCAGAGGTGAGCCTGGCTGGGGACTCCGGAGAGTCTCGGAGTGCCTGCAGGAACCGAGGCGGCTGTCACCAGCGTTTGCCCCTCACTGTCTCCTTCCCACCCCTTCCCCGGGACCCCGGGAAACGGGGGTTACTGTCCAGGGACCCCATCTCCTGTGCCCTTGGGAAGGGACTGTCACCTATTGCGGCGGTGTCAGGCTCTCCCTAACTTTCCTGACTCGTTCTACTTAGTCTGGCACTTTGCGCAGGTCTCTCTGCCGCAGCCCTGCGCTCACGCCCCTCTTGTCTCCTAAATGATTATGGTCTTGGCTCAGACCCTGTTAGATCGGGAGGATTGAGACCCATTCTGTCGCATCTTTGAGGCTTTGCCGCACCTTGGTCACCTTAAGAGATCTGTCAAGCTTCTAGGTAGCATTGACTAGCCTTACAGATCACTGCCACTCCTGATCCCTACCGTCAAAACCATTTTTGCAGAGAGCTCAACTCTCGCACTCCCAATAATCCTGGCGTAAATGTATAGAAAACTGAAAGCAGAGGTTCTCCAACTCAGGGGAAGAAAGATTTTTAAAATATTAGAAAAACATGATTTTTTTTGAGGAACAAATTGTTAGATTATTTTAAGAACTATTTCTAATCTTGTTTCTGCCGATACCCAGTCAGGCTCAAAGAACTTGCATTCTTCTTCTTCAGACTGGTAGTGAAAGGGTTGAAGGGGTGGCGGTAGAAAACAGCCTGTCCGGAGGCGTCCCAAATCCGAAAGGGCTAATCTAACTTTAATTTATTGCATATCATACTTGATACCAGTTCCTTTGAGACTTTCATTTGTAATATGAATTCGCTTTAATTTTACTTTTATCTTACCTCCCGAGACATTGAATTAAGTGAATTAATTGAATTTTTTTCTATTTTTTTTAATCGCCACAGATCAATTGTGTGTAAACAGTCTAAATCACCATATTACCAAAAGAAAAGTGAAATGGGGCCAGTCATGGTGGTTCTCACCTTTAATTTCAGATGGAACTTTGAGTTTGTGGCCTACCTGGTCTACATGGTGAGTTCCAGGCCAGTCAGGGATACATAGTGAGATCCTGTCCAAAAAAAAAAAGTGAAATGATGTTAAGGTTGAGGAAGGAATTAGGAAAAAAAGCATCTGTTATCTTTCTGTTATGTTATCTGTATGTTTACTTGTGACCACATTTCCTTGCAGTTTATATTTTCCCTTTAACTCATTTATAACAGTTTTAGGAAAAACATCATGTATGCTCCTCCATTTGTTGTAAGGTATTTTTATGGCTTGTCAGCTGCTACAACACTGGAGTGGTGATGGGGTCACATGTTTTCTAGTCACTTAGGTAGCTGCCTGACTTTGGCCAAGAGCTTTAATTTAAATGGGCTTTCTCATCTGAATGAGAATGAGAGTGATTTTTTTTCTTTGGCAGGAGAAGTAGTTTGATGGCGCAATTAAAGGCTTTAAGTATCGACTCTGACTTCTGGGTTAAAACTGTCTTCTACTTTTGGGTGACCTTGAGAATTAATTTCAGTATCTTTCTCATTGGTAAAATGGAGTCAATTACATGTTAAGTCTAAAGTTGCAGTAGGTATAAAACAACTTATCATGGGAATAAGTTCTCAATAAATGTTATTGACTTTTTAGCCCTAAGAAGTAATGGTTGCATATAGCTGAGAATTTTTAAAGCAATCTATCCATAGGTGATGAATAGCTAACAGCCGGATTTTCCTATACTTCTACACAGAAACATATGTTAATTTATAAATTGTACTATGTTTTCATTAAGAACGTCAGTTATAGCTACAACTTATTTTAATAGCAGCTTATACACTTTGAAAAAATATGTAGGAAAATCAATTTAAAATTAGCTGCCCACCTGATTTACTATTTAGAGTCTAGACTTCAGTAGTCCTTGACCCTGAGAGTGTGTGCAGGCGTTGCCAAATGCCCAGTGAACTGTGGCATTTCCTGGAAAAAACATAAGCCCTCTATGATAGTTTTAGAACATTCCTGCTGTATAGTACTATCATTCTAGTATGATTATCAAATAAAAAACTCACAAGATGACCTTCATATCTAATTTCTACTCCTCCTAATTCCCAAGTATGTAAGTGAGAATTTTATGGGAAACGAAAGGCAGTTAGTAGGCATTGTGGTATTTATCAGTCTCTCACTTATTCATTCAATCCCATCCCTTGTCCTGGGGTTGGATTATGGAAAAGCTATAAACTGTCATAAACTAAAGTAACATTTTCAAAGTTGGGTCAGCATAATCCAACTTTTCCCACTGATTATAGTCTCGTGTGATCTCGTAGCTATTTTCTTACATATGAAGATGATTAAAAAGTAGGACAAAGGTTTCTCTCTTGCTGGCACTGAAAAATATAGGCTAAAGTTCACTCAGTGGCAGCTTCGCTGTTAGGCATGGGGTGAGGCTGGATTCCAGAAGCAAAGTGACCGTGTACTTCGGCTTGATTAAATTGACTGTGGTTAGGAATTTTTTTATTTATGTTTGTGCATTTAGCGTTCTTTCTCTTTGCTTTTGTCTCTGTTGATTTAGAAGGTTTTATGTAACTGTGTGGAAGTGTGTTTACCCCAAAGAGAGGTTAGTTGGCAAGATTTAAATGGCCTAAACAAGGCTAATGAACACCAACTTATTTATTTACTTGTTTACTTTTTTTTTTTTTTTTTAGTTTTGTTTTAGAGACAAGATCTCGCTCGGTAGATCTGGCTGGCTTGGAACTCCTAGTGATCTGCCTACCTCTGCCCCTTTAGGCTGCTCCCACACCCAGCTTGCATCATCCACCTCTAAAGCACGAATATCTGATTTTTTTTATTTTTTATTTATTTATTTATTTTGGTTTTTCGAGACAGGGTTTCTCTGTGGCTTTGAAATATCTGATTTTTAAGACAGTAACTCTGCCCTGAGTGGTGACCAGTACCTGCCATCCCAGCATTCCCCAGAGACACACTTAGCTGCTTATTTTCCTTAGTTTTTGTCTGACTTTCTACCTCACCCCGTCCTACTTGTCCTACCAGTTAGTCCATTCTTATCCCAATATACTTCACTCTCCTAGTTAGAGTACCTAGCCCATGCTTCTTTCCCACTAGAATTTCTACTTTATAATTTGTTTTTCAGAACTGGGTCTTGAACCTAGGTCCTTATACATGCTAGGCAAACACTTTACCACTGAGCTATTTTCAACCCTTCATTTATGTCCCCTGAGTAGATTCGGCACTATATCCTCTGCTGCCCCAGAATGCAAGCTCCACCAAGGAAGACTTTACTTTTACTTGTTATACCCCAGTGTTTTAGAAAGTTGCATGACATGTCAGATTGCTGTGAAAACTTTGGTTGACTAATGACTGAAATTATAGTGGAAGAGATTAATTATAAGTTCATTTGCAAATGCAGCAATAAGAACAAAACACTAAATAATAATAAAGACCAAAATGCAGGCAGGGAAGAAGATCACACAGTTGAAATCTCAAGGTGAAGTTTTGTGGGGAAACTTAGAGCCATGTACGTTTTGTTGAAGATCAGAGCTAATATTAAGAAATAAGTAACTAGCCAGGCAGTGACGACACACACCTTTAGTCCCAGCACTCAGGAGGCAGAGGCAGGCGGATCTCTGTGAGTTCAAGGCCAGCATGATCTGCACAGCTAGTTCCAGGACAACTTGGGCTATTACACAGAGAAACTTGTCTCAAAAAAAAGAAAGAAAGAAAGAAAGAAAGAAAGAAAGAAAGAAAGAAAGAAAGAAAGAAAGAAAGAACTAATAGTTGATATTACTTTAAGGGGATGGTTCTCAAGGTTCCTAATGCTGTGACCCTTTAATACAGTTCCTCATGTTGTAGTGACCCCCAACAATAAAATTATTTTTGTTGCTACTTCATAACTATTTTGCTACTATTATGAGTCATAATTTAAAAATCTAATATGCTAGATATCTGATATTTGACTATCCCAAAGGGGTCTTGATCCACAGGTTCAGAACCACTGTTTTAAGGCATCTGCCTTTTGCTGAGTGCTGGTGCTTAAATGTGTAACACCTAGTCAAGTAAATGATGATTTATTTTCATTTTTTGAACTAAAGAAAGAGAAGCTTTCCTAGGATCGTTGAGCAAGTTTGGGATGGTGTGGAGAAAGGAGTGAAGGATTAAAGAGGCGTGTAGAAGAGATGGTTTGAACCATGATGAAGAAGAAAAGGAAGGGTATTTTGAAGAACCCCATAAGCTTATTTGGGGGATGTTGCCTCTGAGCTACTCTTGAACAACCTGCTTGTCACCTAGAGCTTGCTTGTCACCTAGAGCTTGCTTGTCACCTAGAGCTTGCTTGTCACCTAAAGCTTGCTTGTCACCTAAAGCTTGCTTGCAATAGAGTGGCCTTTATCATGGAGAGGCCATAGATCAACGTCGCAAACAAATTTAGTGTTTGTCCAAAATTCCCCTTATATCCCTTATCTTCTGCCTAGAGTCTGATTGAAGGACCCTCCACTGAGCCTCTCTTGTGTGCTTGTACTCAAAAGATCCAGTCATAATCATTGCTATGGAAAAACCTAGTCCTGGAGTATGAGAACCCACTGCTACAGGTGGGAGGGATTGTGAGACTGATGATCAGGTCTAGGATTGCCCGAAGTGAAATTTAATAGGAACTCTGAACAGAAAAATCCTTAGCAGCAAGACAAGTGGACTTCTACACTTTAGGGCAGGAGGATGGGAATTACATACTAAGCTAGACAGAGATGATCATAGCCAACCAGAATACAGTTAGCCTTCCTCAAAAACTATTGAAATATCTAATGTCAGTTAAGATAGCCTTGGGGACTAGAAGTAACTCAGTGGTACTTCTCTAGCGCGTGTCCCTGGGTTCAATAATCCTCAGCACTAAGCTTGGTGAGGCACGCTCTTCATCGCTGGCAGATAAATGTCTGTGAGTTCAAGGCCAGCCAGGACTACTTTACAGTGACACTCTCTCACTAGAGTCAGGTGTGCTGGAATGCACTTATAACCTGAGCACTTGGGATCATGAATTCAAGCGTTCAAAGTCATACTGGGCAAGTTATGTATAGCAAGTTCCAACCTAACCTGGGCTACACATTGAAGCCTTATCTCAAATAAAATGAAAATAATAATAAGAAAACAACAACAACAAACCAGGTTGTCCCTGGCCCTGGCCTCATTATCTTCTAAATCTCTGTGCCTCCCAAATGCTAGTATTACAGGTATGGACCCCCATACCTGTTCTGCTGATGACTTCAGTGGCTGTTTTTCTGTAGGGTTGCAGCTGCTTGCCAAAGATATCCAGTGAGCAAAATGGTAATTAGAACCACAATAGCTGGGGACATAAGATTTGATCTCTTGTGGTCATGCTGAAGAACCTAAACAAGTTAGATGATGAGCACCAACTAATAAGCAACAGAGGACAGTATCTGAATTTTGTCATCCAAAGATTGGGAATGTTATTGGTGGAATGCAGTATAGAGATTTTTTTAATTAGGAATGCTTAAAACAGCAAAGCATGACATGGAATGTTTCCTTTGTAGCAGCCAGTGGTTGCCCCTTCACTTGACGTTTTGTTTTGTTTAATACAAGGAGGTCTCACTATATAACCCTGGATGGCCTGGAACTTGCTATGTAGACCAGGCTGGCATCAAATCCAGAGATCCTCCTGCCTCTGCCTCCTGAGTGCTAGGGTTCAGTGTATGCACGACCACATCCAGTGGTCTTTTATTTGTTTTTCAATATTTATTTTTACTTATGTGTTGGTGTGCATGCGAGTGTATGACATGTGTGTGAGTGCCAATGGTGACCAAAAGAGGGCATCTGATCCTCTGCAGCTGGAGCCTTTTAGCCAGCATGGGTGCTGGGAACCAAACTTGGATCCTTTAGGAAAACAAGAGGCATGCTTTCACTAGTTGGCCTGGAAATCACAGCAATCCACCTGCCTCTGCCTCCCCAATGCACAGTTATAGTGGTCAGAGGTCCTTAATGAGTCTCGGGCCAAGGATAAATAGCTCTGTGGTAGAGTGTTTGCCTAGCATACAGTAGGCCTGTGTTTAATCCCAAGTGGGAACTACCAATATGAGTGTCATTTGGCTCATGTAGGTGTTGACAGGGCTTCCGTTCTCTCCGAAGGCCCTGAGGAAAAGCCGTGGCCTTACCTTTTCTAGTTCCTAGAGACAAGCTGTGGTCTCAGCTTCTGCTCATCTCCTTCCTTTAGCAACCTGGGGTCAGGACATGCTCATGTGTCTCTGATTTTCTTTGGGATTACCCTAAACCCATTTAGATAATTCATGATACTTTCCTTATATTAAGGTCAATCTTACTTCCATTTGCATGTTAGCCCTTTGCCATGTAACCTAACACATTCACACATTCTAGAGATGTGATGTGTCCTCCTTTTTTTTTTGGGGGGGGGTTGGGGGGGGCATCCTCTCCCTACCTTACTTATTGTCTGGATAATCATTTGACCTGATAATTAAAATGAGAAAGGTAATGGAGTAGCCACAATAGTGGCCTAGAATACATTGCTCTGATTGGTGTTTTATTGGTGTAAATTCTAGTTTTGCTGATCTGACAGGTATTACAGAAATTCTGTTTCACAAAATAATTTTGAAACACTCTTCCCTTGCAGGCTGTATTTGCCGCAGCTTTACAGCATCTTCTGCTTTGCTGAGTAAGTTAACTTTCTTGTTTACATAATGCTGATTTTTATACTTTTCATTTTTTGAAATTATAATAGAATTGCATCATATCCCCCATTCACTTTCCTCCCTCCAACTTCTCCCACACACCTCTCTTGCTCTCAAATTCATAGCCATTTTTCTTAATTGCTGTATATATGCATATGTGTATATGCACATATATACATACTTACATATATATCACTAGATATGTATATGTGTGTATTCCTAAATATATGTGTGTACATATATGTGTATACATACATACAGACAGACACATATATATCCTAATATGTATGTATGTGTATGTGTTCCTAAATATATGTGTATGTGTATTTCTAGATATATATGTGCATATATATATAACAACAAAGAAAAAGAGGCCATGAATTTGAGAGAGTAAGGGAAGTATATGGAAGAGGTTGGAGGGAGGAAAGTGAATGGGGATGTGTGTGTATGTCCTAAATACAACCTGCTTGGTCCATATAATGGTACTTGTATGAATATATCTTAACATCACTTTGTAGACCTACTTTGCAATAAGCATGTTTAGAAACAAATTTGTCTTCTCTTTTTTAGCCAGAACCCATATTAATTATGGAGTCAAAGGGGATGTGGCAGTTATTCGGATTAACTCACCCAATTCAAAGGTACCTAAACTTTATTTAGTTAATTTCTACCAGCTACATTTATGGATCCTAACCTAAATAGAAATGAAATCTGCCTGTCTGGAAGTGGGCCTGTCACATGATTTTAAAGTTTTGTTTGTTATAGGCAGAAGTTCCTGTATGAGAATTCCCTCTTGAGGCCAGCAGTGGTGGTGCACACCTTTAATTCCAGCACTAGGAAACAAAGGCAGGCAGATCTCTGTGAAGCCTCAGCCAGCCTGATCTACATAGTAAGTTTCAGGTCAGGTAGAACACAGTGAGATCCTGTCTCCAAAAAAAAAAAAAGAAAAAGAAAATTTCTTTCTTGGTGGTGTTCACCTTTAACACCAACACTGTAGAAGTAGAGGCAGGTGGGTCTCTGTGATTTTTATACTAGCCATGGCTACTTAGTGAGACCCTATTTCAAAGACAGACAACACACAAAGAACTCCTTCTTATTGACTCTAGGTATCAGACTAATATCAAAGATTAATAAAACTAGCCTGTAATTGTATAGGATAAGGATGATAGAATATGCTTGTTGATAAGACTTAATCCACCTATTTTAAACATGAAGTGATTAAATCTACCTTCAGTACCTTACTGATGTAGGCATTACTCATAGTAAGTTGGTGGGGATAAATGTAGACACTTGGCTCTTGAGCTTCCTACAGGTTCTGAATGACTCATGCAGGCCACATGCTAGAAACAGGTTATGTGAAAAATGGAACCTGGAGCCGGGCGGTGGTGGCGCACGCCTTTAATCCCAGCACTCGGGAGGCAGAGACAGGCGGATCTCTGTGAGTTCGAGGCCAGACTGGTCTACAAGAGCTAGTTCCAGGACAGGCTCCAAAGCTACAGAGAAACCCTGTCTCGGGGAAAAAAATAAAGGAAAATGGAACCTGGATCTTGGCAAATTCAACAGTGTAGACAACAGAACCCTAGTTTTGCCAAGAATATTCTATTGCAGAAGTTCATTCTTTCCCTCATCTCAAATTGGTATAAAGATATCTTACTATTTAAAAACAAAAACAAAAAAAACCCTTGCAGCCAGAGCCCTATATGACATAGAAGAGATTGAGCCAAGCATGGTGGCTGGCACACAGCACCTGAGAGCCACAAATAGGAGGAATTCTAGGTCATCCTCAGCTACGAAGTACAAGGCTAGCCTGGGCTATATAGAACCGTGTAAGAAGCAGGAGGACAGCTCTCCCCTTCACTTGTGCTGCTCTAATGCTGAATAACTTAGGATTCAAACTTAAGATTTTTCCCCTTAATTTTCTGAAGTTGAATATATTTATAAAGTGAAGACCATACTGTGTCTAATTTTGCTTCTTTTTTATGTTGTATAGATTCCCCCTTCCCCCTGAACCAATAAATATTTGTAGATTTACTTAATTGTACCTGCATCTGATCCAGACTGCTAGGAGTATGATCTCATGTTCACTTTTTTAGTTTAGTTTTTTGAGACAAGGTCTCACTGTGTATCCTGGATAGCCTGGAACCTTCTGTGTCCTAGGCCAGCCTCAGACTTGCGGCAGTCCCCCTTCATCTGCCCCTTGAGGACTTGGGTTTAGAAGGAAGCACTGCCATGCCCAGCCAGCAGAGCCCCCTTTGTTCTGTATTGTGTGCACATGATGCACTTGAGGGTGAGAGTGAAACTGAGTCTCTCCTCCCACCTTTACCTGGGGTACAAGGGCCAAACTTGGACGGTTGGGCTTGCATGGCAAGCACGTTTACCCACTGGGCATTTCTCCAGCTCTTGAGACCTGTTTTTAAAGGGAAGGGTACTAGTTGGGTTTCAGAGGGGTTTTGGTCTGTCTGTGTTTTGGTTTTCGTTTCTTCATTTTCTTCTTACAATATGTCTGCTGCAGGAACATATTTGACAGTGGTAGTATGTCTGTTATACTTCTAGTTTAAACCCTTAGATGTAGCTTCTCTTGTAGGTAAATACATTGAATAAAGAAGTACAGTCAGAGTTTGCAGAAGTTATGAATGAAATCTGGACCAATGACCAAATCAGAAGTGCTGTCCTTATTTCATCAAAGCCCGGCTGCTTTGTCGCAGGTGCCGATATCAAGTAAGTTTATCTTGATTAATTACATATTTCTAGCTTTAAAAGAAGATAGAAGTAAATTCTCCAAAAGTTTGCTTTTTGAAGTTATTTTCCTGAGTTTAATAAAGCTGATGAAATAAAGGAATTTGTTGCTTAAATCATAGATGACTAAATACAGCCTTTCCTTATGTTAGCCAAGAACAAGTGCCCAGTTTTCTTCCATCATACCAGAAAACATTTAAAAATTTGGTGGAAATCCCAATTCTTATAGCCACTTTGGAGCACAATTTGTCAGTACTTAGTAAAATCAAAAATACAAGGGCTAGGGAGATGGCTCGGTGGGTAAAATATATGCTGCTAGGCCAATGACCTGAGTTTGATTCCCAGCATCCACATAAAAGCTGGGCATGGTGAGTTTGATGGATCACCTTGTCTCAAAAAATAAGAAATGAAAAAGCCACCTGAAGTTGGCCTCCACATGTGCCTGCACAGTTGAGCAAACATGCAAATACACACACACAAGGGGTAGGGGGCAACACGTATGTTCCAGCCACATACTCTCATCTAAAGAAATCTTACTCTCTATTCATAAGAATCTGTGTGGAAGAATAGTCATTCCTGTGTGCAGGTAGAGATAATGAAGCCTTTGAAACCAGCTGCATGTCATTAGGGAAACAGATAGTAAAGACTACAAAACAGCTGAAAGAGATTAACTAGATCCAGATCATCACCCTAGAACTGTCTGATCTGATAGGGAAAATATTTACCAGATGATGTTAGAGCTTTGTGGTCAATGGTTTGTTAAGGAAGCAAAATAAATTGTGTAACGTGTTCCGTTTTATGTTTGAAGACTCATTGCCAAATATTGATGTATGCTGAGATAAGTATGTAGTGGGTGAAGTATTATACAAAGTAGGATCCAGTTTCATCTCTCCTTTTGTGTTCTTTTATATGGCTGCTACAGCATGCTAGCCTCTTGTACAACCCCCCAAGAAGCAACACAAATTTCACAGGAAGGACAGAGAATGTTTGAGAAACTTGAAAAGTCCCCAAAGCCCGTTGTAGCCGCCATCAGTGGATCCTGCTTGGGAGGAGGACTTGAGGTATGGATGAATTCCAGAGCCGTATCGATGCTGTCCCGCTCACTGGCAAGATGTGCCACTGTGAACCTTAGGCTATTGTTTCTCCTGCAGAAAAGTTTTCTGAGTAGAATTGGCTTGATTTTAGCTATCAAACATCTGAATGGGTTTAATTCTTAATTCATGACAAGCAGCAAGTGACACAGAGCACATGAGCCGTTTCCATTGGCAGCTGTGACTTAAACTGCACCATGAAGTCTTCTCATGGCTGCTACCTGTCTCAGACTCAGGGCAAAGATTGAGAAGTGGGATCTGTGTTCGTGTTCTTAAGTCTAGTTGACCTTCAAAACATATGTTTAAGTCTCGCAAGAGAGAGTTTCTTGTGTATAGTAAAGATGATAAGATTAAAGAGAAGAGATTCTTTTTTGTTTTGTTTTTTGAGACAGGATCTCACTGTGTAGGCCTGCACTCTGCCCCCAGAGTGCTGGGATCAAAGGTTACCTTCAGGAGATTTTTAAGGAGAAGAACAACCTAAAAGGGTTAATAAATCATGACAGTGGTAGAAGAGGTAAATGGTAGAGTGCCAGATGTCAGCCTAACAAGTCATGGTTTATTTTGTGGGACATTCCTGCTTTATAAATAACATTTAGACCTGCCTACCTAGATGCTAAAATGTTACCAGTTACATTTTCTAACTTCTAATTTTTCTTTGATTTCTCTGAAGCTCGCCATAGCATGCCAATACAGAATAGCAACAAAAGACAGAAAAACAGTATTGGGTGTCCCTGAAGTGTTGCTGGGACTCTTACCAGGAGCTGGAGGTACCCAGAGACTGCCCAAAATGGTGAGTTTAAGAACACCCAACACCATGAACTTGAGCTATGCATAAATACCCTTTGGGTCTACTCCATCTCCTACAAAGTACATAATATAGACACTCACTGTAGAATTCAGAAACCAAATAAGTTAGGAGTATAGAGGATTGTTGAGAGATTTTTTTCTTCATTCCTGATACTTTTTCAGTAATACAGAATTGTTGGTAAAGGATAAAAGTGATAAGCCTTGCTTTTCCAAAACATTAATTTGTTCCTCCTCTCATGGTATTGCCTTAATAGTTTTTCAAAGCCATGGGTTCATGATAAGTATGAGACAGCTTTCTCATAATTCTCTGATTTAGACCATGTCCTTGCTGTAGTCAGCTCTAGAGTTTTAAATACTGTATAAATGATGGAAAACAAATTGAGAATGACAATCTACAATTTTAGTTTATATAAAATGAATTCTCCACCTCACCAGTTCCTTGTGCTATTGAATTTAAAAGATATTATAAAAGCACTTTTTTCTTCAGCTGGACATCTAATCTCAAAACTTAAAAGTGTGTAAGTATATAAAATTTAATTTACTGATAAAAGAACATAAAGCTGTGGTCTACAGAGTTAGTTCTAGGACACCCAGAGCTACACAAAGAAACCCTGTCTTGAAAACAAAACTGGTTTGACTTTTCTCCTTATTTTAGAAAAAACGATTATGTTTTATTTGTTTATACTGGGTGTTCATGCACACGTGTGCAAGGGTGCACACATGGAGGTCAGAGGACATCTTTCAGGAATCAGTTATCTTCTGCCATGAGAGTTCCAGGAATTAAACTCAGGGTGTCAGCCTTGACAGCAAGCATCTTTACCCACTGAGCCCCTCCCAGCCCCACGTTTCTTCAAAAGTTTGCTCACTTGATGATTTGTAAACTAACTTCCACCCTCATTTTCCCCCTGTACCCTGGCTCTCGCTTACATGTTAGGTGGGTGTGCCTGCTGCATTTGACATGATGCTGACTGGTAAAAACATTCGTGCAGACAGAGCAAAGAAAATGGGATTGGTTGACCAGTTGGTGGAACCCCTGGGTAAGTGTTAACATGACTCAGAATTGGGTCTTATAGAGTTGCTTATTTCCTGAAGGATTTTTTTAAAATATTTATTTATTTATTATGTATACAATATATGCCTGCAGGCCAGAAGAGGGCACCAGACCTCATTACAGATAGTTGTGGTTGCTGGGAATTGAACTCAGGACCTTTGGAATAGCAGGCAGTGCTCTTAACCACTGAGCCATCTCTCCAGCCCCATTCCTGAGGGATTTGATCACTTGAATAGTAGTTAGGATGAAACTCAAAACAAGAAGTAACGGTATTTTAGGAGTGACATTTTCTGAGAGCTAATGCTAAATCTTTTTTTTTTCTTTTGGTTTTTCGAGACAGGGTTTCTCTGTAGCTTTGGAGTGTGTCCTGGAACTAGCTCTTGTAGCCCAGGCTGGCCTTGAACTCACAGAGATCCTCCTACCTCTGCCTCCCAAGTGCTGGGATTAAAGGCATGCGCCACCACCGCCGGGCTAATGCTAAGTCATTTTAACCCCCACCCTGGTTTCTATTTAGTTATTGATTATTTGGATATCAGGAACATAGGAATCAGTTCAATCATTAGTGTATAATTATAAATTAGCTGTATTACTATCCATGTGTAAGCCTCCCTTAGTCTCTGGTAGGAGGAGCTTTGTTTTATCTATTGATTTTATTTTTGTTTAGAGCATGTGGGATCAAACCAGGGTCTTCTGCATGCTGGGCCAGTACTCTACCACTGAGCTACATCCCCACCCTGTGTTTTAATAATACAATAAGCACAGGAAAGAGCCAACCTCAGAATGTTAATATATGGTATCTACTTATGTGCTACTGTCATGCAATTTCTGCTAGCAGTAGAAACCTCTAAAATGTACATTCATCTCCTGGTATTTCTTAAATATCATCATTAAGCTATTACTTAAGGCTCAGTGTGGTGGTTCATGCTTATAATCCAGCATTTAAAGATTGAAACAAATGAATCATGAGTTTTAGTCACCTTAGGGCACATAGTGTAGAAAGTTCTAAGCCAGAGCTGCATAGTGAGACCCTACCTCAAGAAAATAAACAGGAGCTATTGAGGTGGCTCCAGTGGGCTCACCATGTCCAGGGACCTAAGTTTAATTTCTAGGATCCACATGGCTGGCTAGAATATTTTTAACAAGTGGTGCAGAACATTGGGTATTGGTAGCAAAAGAAAAAAGACACTGCATGTAAATTCTAACTTAAAGTGGACCACAGGTACCAATGTCCAAGAGACAAAACCAGAACACTTTCAGAAGAGAGCACAGGAGGAAATCTTCGTGCTTTTTAAATCAGAAAGGCGTTAGATACCAAGCCAGTAGCATGATCCACAAAAATCTCCAAAATATCAAAATAATAAAAATCTCTAGGGGCAGAGAGAGATGGCCCAGCTGGTAAAGACATTTGCCACACAAATCTGGTGACCTGAATTTGACCTCAGAAACAATATAAAGTTTGAAGGAAAGAACAAACTCCACAAAATTATCCTTTGACCTCCACATGTGAGCCATGGCATGTAAGCACATGAGTGTACCTGTGTATACAAACACACAGAGACAAACTAATGATGATATTGAGCCAGCCTTTGCCCCACTTAAAGATAACACATTATCCTTTTTACAAATTGCTGGCTTGATCACCTAAAATTTTATAAGCGATTTTTATGCCTGGCAAAGAAAGTTAATGGTGTCATAGCTAATTATGTTTCCTTACAGTATTTGCATGATGTTAGTATCAGGGTAATGCTGGCCTCATAAAATTAGTTGTGGAATATTCCTTTCTCTTGTTTTCTAGAAATTTTTGTGTAGAATTGGTATTTCTTCTTACTTAAATACCTAACATACTTAACCATAAAGTCATATATGGGGTTGGAGGGTTGTTATTTTTTCTTTTGTTTTGTTTTTTTGTTCTGACTAAAATGGTTTTAGGGTTTGTTTCGGGTTTCTTTGTTGTTTGTTTAATTTTTTATTATTTTAGATTTATTTTATCTTATGAATGTTTTGCTTGCATGTATTTCTGTGCACATGTATGACTGGTACCTACAGGGGTCAGAAGAGAGCAACTTGACTTATAATTGTAAACCACTATGTGGGTGCTAGGAATCAAACCCCGTTCCTCTGCAAGAATAGCAAGTGCTCTTAACCACTGTAGCCCCTTGTTTTTGTTTTTTAAGGTTTTGTGTGTGTGTGTGTGTGTATCTGTATGAGTATCCCATCATGTGTGTTCAGGTGCCTCTGGAGGCCAGAAGAAGACATTGGCTCCCATGAAGCCATAGTTACACGTGGTTGTGAGGGGTCACCTGACTGCTGAGGAAGCCTTGAAGAAGCAGGCTTTGTGGAGCCTGGCAGAAGAGATGTCATGGAAGTAGGGGAAAGTGTCTTTAAGTTTCTTTTTCTCTTAGTACAGCTAATGCCCTAAGGTCAAGAGACCTAGGATGGAAAGTATATGGGCTAGGAATGGAAATATGAGTGAGACCATTGCCATCCCAGGAGACCTGTCCATATCTGTACCTCCCTCGAGGACTGGTGTACTGGCCACACTCCAAGTGTGATATAAGGAAGGCAGTGTTTCCTATGCCATCTTCCCAGTGTCACATTCTTACCCTCAGGGAGTATCTCAGCTGGTCATAGTTCTTTGCCTAGTAGGATGACCTTTGTTCTTAAAAGGTGTAGTGCCACGGACCGGCTCAGGGGAGCCACTCAGACCGTGGGAGAAGCAGGGTCTTGGTACTCAGGAAGGCACGAGGTCGGCGATGACAGACAAACACACGATTGCGTTTTGAATCTGCTGCAATTTTACTTTTTCAGTCCAGGGTTTTTATACATGAATCAAAGGGAAATAGCTTCAGGCAAAAGAGAAACTAACATATTCGTTGCTATGATTGTGGTCACGCCATCTGCTTCTTAAGAATTACCTCTATCGCTGCTATTGTTGATATCAACTCCCTCCTTGTGTTGGCCGCAAGCCTGAGCTGTTCTTTAACCTAGACCATGATGTCCTGTTGCTTCAAGAAATTTATTATACCTATAATTGGAGAACTACCAAAGTCTTTGTCCCATCTAGCAGAGGCTTTCTTAAGTTGATTTAATATATTTATTCTTTCTTCCCTATTGATTAAGCATCAGGAGAGGCAATCTTGCAAGGGATTTTTTCCTGGTTTCTTTATTCTTTTCTAGGAAAAGTTCCCACTGCTGTAACTCATCCATAATACCCCCTCACTGATCTCTTTTTTGCTTTTCGTCCAGAATTTGCACAAGGGCTTGAATCACTGGTGCCATCTTGAGCACTGTTTTAGTATCATTATCAGAATTATCATTCCCAGGAACATCAAGGGGTTCTCTGGTAAGACTATGAGTTTGGCCAAGTACAGCAAAGAACATTATCAGGAAACAGGAAAGAATAGTAGAGGCAGCTAACTATCTATGACAGCGAACAGCACGAACCCCCGAGCCAGAGGCATCATTGTCACACAGGCGACACCGCTGTGGGTGTGGCAGTGTAGGCCACCAGCTGTCCTGTGCTGGTGTTCTTTTTGTGCTTCTGTAGTAGTCTTTCGTGGATGTGCTGAACAGTGCTGGCCAAAGTTAGCCCCCTGGGTAGACCTGTTATGTATTGCATGCTCAGCAGCATTCTGCTTACAGTCCAGTGACCTTGGCCACCCTGCCAGATTACGATGTTATTGACTTTTCTGGATTCTCTGAGTTTTGACCATCTTGAAGTTAAAAATTTTGTTCTGGTTCCCCCTTCTCCACTTGGGTTCAGACAGAACAACCATCTTACTAGAGGAGTAGTTCTACATTTGTAGTAAGCTTTTCCTCTTGAGATCTTGTTCCCCGAGAACTTCGGGAGTATAGATGCCTTTTTACACTCCAGCCACTTCTTCCCCATGTAGTTCGTGCAGACTTTCAATAGAGAATTTGGATGGTGTCGGTCTTCATAGCCCATAAATTCTGTTCTTTGGATTTCTCAGCTTTGCCACTTTTTGTTTGTTTTGGGGGTGCTAAGGGTGGAATGAAGCCTCACACATGCTAATCATATACCACTGAGCTGCACACATAGGCTAATTCCTGCTTCCAACAGGTTCACAAGCTAGCAGGTGCTATAAATGGGATGAAATACACTGACCAAAACCAAGTTAGGGAGGAAAGGGTTTGTTTCACCCACAGTTCCATACTCATCATCAGAAGCAGCGAGGACAGAAACTCATTCAGGGCAGGAACCTGGAGGCCAGAGCTGGTGCTGAGGCCATGGAAGAGTGCTGCTTCCTGGCTTGCTCCTCGTGGCTTGCTCAGCCTCCTTTCTTAGAGATCCCAGAATCACCTGCCCAGAGACAGCACCACCCACAATGGACTGGGTCTTCCCCCAATCACTAATTAAGAAAATGTCCTACAGGCTTGCCTACAGCCCCATGTTATGGAGGCATTTTCTTGAGGTTCCCTCCTCCAGATGACTTCCCCTTGTGCTGCGTTGACATAAAACTATAGCCAACACAGCTGCATATTGTTGCAGCCCCGTTCTGTGGACAAGTACTTTATGGGCTAGAGATCCACCGCCTTTCTGAACCAGCCATTTGAACCTCTCACTGCTGCTCCTTCAGGGAAACTGGCTTTGTGTTCCTCTTCCTCCTAATCTGTTCTCTGTGACCCCAGAGCTCTGATATCTTATTTTACCCCTAGTAGCAGCCTTTGGCTTGAGCCAAGTCCAGTAGCCAGTCAGTCCATGCCCCAAGGTTTATGACACACCAGAGAGCAAAGTGACCAATCATGGCCAAAGACAGGCTGTTCCCTTTCCAGAACTTTAGTCCTCAGGTTTCTGCAGCACCTTTACAAATAGTTTATTTTCTTCTAGTTCTGCGCTAGGAATACAGCCACACAAGACCTACTACATCCTGTGGAAGCATAAGACAGACTGACAGTGTTTGAGACCTTTCTTCTATGTAGACCTCACTGGTGCACCTTTGTTCACAATTGTTTCCAGACTTCCCACAGGGCTTACCACTCCAGTGTGAAAGGAGAGCTGTGTGGGAGGGCTCCTCTGCCTCCACTGGCCCAAGCTTGATTTACATTCCAGTCCTTGCAATCATTTTGTAGTTGTTATTTTATTTTGTTTTTACAGGACCAGGAATAAAATCTTCAGAGGAAAGGACAATTGAATACCTAGAAGAGGTTGCAATTACTTTTGCCAAAGGCCTGGCTGATCGGAAGGTCTCTGCCAAGCAAAGCAAAAGCCTGATGGACAGTAAGTGTCTTTGTTAGCAGCACACAGCAGGGCTTCTTCCTTCCCAAGCTTTACCTGGGTTCAGAATAAGCCCAACTGGGCTTCGAGAGATGCTGCCTAAAAAGAAAAGAGAGAGGGGTAAATGTATTATCTATGCTGTATGAAGTCAGCCTTAAAGAGCTATGGACAAATCCTCAACCTGATACTGACTGTTAAAGCCATTGTTTAAAGGCTTGTTATTTTGGAAGACTTTTAACAATAATACAAAAGTAGATTTTAATAGTATAATAAAGCTGCAAGTCCCCAGAGCAGGCCTTAATCTTAACACAGAACAAGTAACTAAAGCCCGTTAAGACAGCGCATTGCAGAAGTTGACATTTAGGTTGTGTCCCTTCATGTGGCTAGAATTACTCTATTGCTGTGAAGTCTGCAGAGCAAATGGACAAGGGAGTCCTGGTTCACGTCAGTGAATATCTAACTACATTTTACCTTACAGAGCTGACATCATATGCCATGACTATTCCATTTGTCAGACAACAGATTTACAAAACAGTTGAAGAAAAGGTGAAAAAACAGACCAAAGGCCTTTATCCTGCACCCCTGAAAATAATCGATGTGAGTCTGCCCTGCGTACCCACCTTCTCCATATTTCTTCCTCTTTGGTGAAGCAGTACTCTTTGTTGTGATTCTAAACAATGTACGTCAGTACTTTTTGTTTGTGTTTTGCTTCTTGAGGAGTTTCACTGTGTAGCTCTGTGTAGACCAGACTGGCCTGAAACTCAGAGTTCCACCTGCCTCTATCTCCTAAGTGCTAGGATTTTCATACTGCCCAGCCAGCACGAAACTTTTGTTTGTTTGTTTGTTTGCTTTTTGTTTTTTGTTTTTCCAGACAGGGTTTCTCTGTAGCTTTGGGGCCTATCCTGGAGCTAGCTCTTATAGACCAGGCTGGCCTCAAACTCACAGAAATCCGCCTGCCTCTGCCTCCCGAGTGATGGGATTAAAGGCGTGCGCCAATACCGCCTGGCCTGTTTTTCGAGACAGAGTTTCTCCATGTAGGCCTGGCTGTCCTGGAACTTGCACTGTACACCAAGCTGGCCTCATACAAAAATCCTCTTGCTTCTGCCTCCCAAGTTCTGAGATTAAAGATGTGCACCACTATGCCCAGCTATGATAATTTTCTAAAAAGACATTCCCACTTCTATATTTATTAAAAAGACCTAATGATATAGAGGCAGCATGAAAAGATGAAGGAAGATAATTAAAAGGTCTTTAAATTTGAAATACTTTAAATTACTTTAAAACTTAGAACTTTTCAGACTGGGAATTCAATTCAAGAATGTGTAATCAAAATTGGAGAATGCAGAGCTACATAGAGACCCTGTCTTTAAAAAAAAAAAAACTGTGGTACACATAATCCTAGCATTCTGAGAGGCAGAGGCAGGCAGATCTCCAAGTTCAAGGTCAGCCTGGTCTACATGGAGAATTATAGGATAGAGAGACTGTCTCAAGCAAAACAAACAAAAAAAACTGGCGAATGAATCCATTAGAGAGTACATTTTGGGGCTGGAGAGATGGCTCAGCGGTTAAGAGCATTGCCTGCTCTTCCAAAGGTCCTGAGTTCAATTCCCAGCAACCACATGGAGGCTCACAACCCTCTGTAATGAGGTCTGATGCCCTCTTCTGGCCTTCAGGGAGACGTACAGAGAGAATATTGTATACATAATAAATAAATAAATATTAAAAAAAAAAGATGCTTGGCATTGTCAGAGATCCAATGTCCTCTTCTGGCCTTTGCAGGAACTCACTTATACATACACATAAGTTAAAACAATTGTTTAAAAAAAAAAGAAAGAGGAGAGTACATTTTGAGTAGAAGACAGGAGACTACTAACACATGACGCATGGGCTAGGGTTGGATCTCTGGCAGCCCCTTTGTCTGCCTTGTAGAAGCCTCTAGATTCAGTCCCCAGCACTATAGAAAAATAAGATGAAACATGACACACACGTCTGCTTTCATCTTAACAGTCTGGGCTGGGGAAATTATGTGTGTAAGGCCATTAGCCATACAAACTATGAAACAGCAGACAGTAATGCGCAGTCATCAAGATGAGGAAGAGACTCGTGGGATCTGGTCTGAAAAGGGAGTGCAGAGTAGGTGAAAGGAAAGTCGGGCCAGGCGGGATGGGCAACATGAGGCTGTTGAAGGAGCATTTGGTGACACCCACCTTTAAAAGTGAACAGTGAGGTGTCTCTAGCAAGGCAGACTGAAGTTAGATTTGAGAAGGTTATCAACAATGAATCAATGTTGATTTGGCCTATACTTTAAGTCATTTTCATGGTCGAGGGGCAAAGAGGATTAGAGTGACAAAACGAGCTACTAGTCAGCCTCTGTCTTGGTAAATTTGAGTAAGACTCTGAAATACAATTAAGTAAAAATAGGGTGGCAAAGAGAGAGATGATGAGTTTAGATGACAGGAAATCAGGGTTTAATGGATTTGGGGTCATATGTATAAATTATGGTGTTTAGGTTTGGGGCCATTTCTTTTTGTTGTTCGAGACAGGGTTTCTCTGTGTAGCCCTGGCTGTCCTAGAAGTTGCCTTATAAACCTCAAACTCACAGAGATTCACCTGTGCCTCCCAAGTGCTGAGATTCAAGGGGTGTACCACCACCGCCTGGTGTGAGGGGGTCATTTATTTATTTATTACATGGGACAGTGCTTACCCCAGATGTAAAGTTGAGTTGTATAGAGTTCCGGGTTAATGTGACTAACAAGATCACACACACACACACACACACACACACACACACACACACACACACACGGAAAGCACAGAGAAGCAAACATAGAACACTGTCCTTAGAAAGAAGCTGGAGAAATAGCTTAAGGTTCTCTTTCCTCCTCAGTTCAGCAGCAGCCTCAGACACAAGTGCTTCAGTCTAGAGCAGCCAGGCATTCCGTTCCATTCCTGCCCTCACAAAGCTGGATGAGTGACCTACTTTTGGAAGCCTGATCACACTGGCTATTTTATTCAGCATTATTTTACATTTAGCCATTCTGTTCCAACACTAAACAATCACATTTGTGGCTTTTAGGTTGTGAAGGCTGGACTCGAGCAAGGAGATGACGCTGGTTATCTTGCTGAATCACAGGTAAAATTATCTCCAGTTTAACTGTAGAAAACTAAAGACCCAAAGTTGTGTTTAAAGCTGAAAATGTATAGACATAAACTATACTACATGTAAAAAACATACTGTATAAAAAAGCTAGCACTTTTTTTCTTCCAGTGGTTATTCTTCTGATTAGCCTCAGTGGTTGCATATTTGAGAATGGGATGGTTTCTACAGATACTTGAAACTGCTCAGTAATGAGGGTGTGATGAGAACAAGAGCAGCCAGTCACTTCAGAACCTAAATGACTCCAGTCTGCACTCGGGCTGATTTTGTTGTGACAGAATGCATACATTGAGCGCTGGGATGTAGGTCAGTGCAGAGCGATTATGTTTGGCAGGTACAAGGCCCTAGGTCCAACCTAAGTACCACAGAGAAAAAGGAAAAAGCAAACACTGATTTCCATATGTATATTGCTTACTGAGACTTAGAGATGCAACTTTTTTGATAAATTAGAAAAGAAAATTGTCTTGTGCTCAGAAGCAAAGAAGCACATGTTGACCAGTATTGCTCCTTTCGCTTTCCTCGAAAGTTAATGGTACACCAGATTTAAGGGAGGAATGGGTAATTTAAGTTTTATGCAATCATTGAAGAATTTGATAATAGGACAGAAAGTAATCCGAAAAGCTTAGGGAAAGCTCTAGAAAACCATATCTCATGGATTTTTTCACACATCATAACCAGGTACACACACATATGTATGTACAGAAAAGTACAGAACTGAGTAACTGTCCTCACTGCATGCAGTTGGCCCTCCCACATCTACACTCCTGCATCCAACTACTGAACAAAAATGTTCAGGAAGGAGGATTGTTGGGATCGAGAAGAGCTCACAAGAGAATGGGAGGGGGAGGGGGCAATGGAGTAGATATGATCAATGTATTACATACATATAAAATTTTTAGCAACTAAGTATATGTAATATCTTGTATTAGGTGTTTTAGGTAATCTAGAATCAACTTGAAATACAGAGGACATGCATATACTGTATTATTTTATGTAAGGAACTTGAGGATTTGTGGATTATGACTCTCCTGAGGTCCTGAAACCAGTATTTGCATAGATTCCAAGGAGCAGCTGTACTTGACATTTGTGTGTGTGTGTACATATATATAATGTATATATGTATATATAGAAACACTTTTTATATAAAACCACTTATCAAGCCTATTGAATTCATGACATGATGGATGTTACCCATAATTTGAAATCTACTGATTTACCAAATCATGCTGTCTCAGGATTAAGTATAGAATTAATTCTGTGGGCCATTATTTCATGTTGTTATGTATGTAAGCAATATTATTAGAGTTTCTTTCTTGGCTATTTTTAACCTTATAATTTCACAGTGTGTGCTAGCAGTGTTGATAATAGCTAGCATTAAGAGTCTAGTCATTTTGTTAGTATTCTCATTAGTCCCCATAACAATGTTGTGAACTAGGCATCCATTTTCCCATTTGAAGAGTGAAGAAAGCTTGACAGTAGGGATGGCAAGATCATGGTGCAAACCCTACTGTATCAAACCCATATTCCAACCTTTATTCCGGGAACCACTGAAAAGGGGCTCGTCCTTACTGTTAGGATACTTTAAAATAGCAGTGGGAATGGTGCTAGACCATCTGCTGCAGTGCAGAGAACCACAGTGGGCAGGACTTTCCACTCAAGTTCTGCCATGAGGCGTGTGACCTTAACATCTGGACCTTTTAGACTTCCACGCTGGTGGGTTACTGCAGGCAGTGGTGAAGATCCATTTGGGCCTGAGACTCTAGACAAGTGGTTCTCAACCTGTGGGTTGAGATATTTACGTTCAGATATTTACATTAGACTTTATAACAGTAATAGAATTACAGTTATGAAGTAGCAACGACAATAATTTTATGGTTGGGGATCAGCACAAATGAGGAACTGTATTAAAGGGTCACAGTGTTAGGAAGGTTGAGAGCCACTGGCTAGATCATTGACAAAGGTTACCCACTCCTCTGCTGTAAAAAGTCTGAGGGCTCAGTTATAGTAAAACCTCTCTCAAAGCTGGGTGTACTGGCGCGTGCCTTTAATCCCAGTACTTGGGAGGCAGAGGCAGGAGGATCTCTGTGAGTTCAAGGCTCCGCCTGTTCTACAAAGCAAGTTCCAGGGATAGCCAGGGCTACACAGAGTACCCTGTCTCAAAAAACCAAAGAAAGAAAGATAGATAGATAGATAGATAGATAGATAGATAGATAGATAGATAGATAGATAGATAGATAGATAGATAAGCAGACCTCCTTCAAAGTGAGAAGTACTCCAGAGGGGGATAGACAGTAAAGAGAACACCAGCAGCCGGGAAGCTGGAGCTGCACCCGGGCTCACTGAGACGCCTGTGGAACTGAGGCATGGGGCGTGGCCTCTGCTCTGCAGAGGAGAATGAACCGAAGGCGTCCCCATCACTAGACCCTGAAGTTACACCTTTCGTTCTTCCCTTTACCTTTCAGAAATTCGGAGAGCTTGCGCTGACCAAAGAATCGAAGGCCCTGATAGGACTTTATAATGGCCAGGTCCTATGCAAGAAGAATAAATTTGGAGCACCACAGAAGAATGTTCAGTAAGCTGCCCTGCCTAGAAAGCCTGTGCATTTGCTTTGTACCAAGTGTGTAGGTGTCTGAGCATCCACAGAACTAGATTTGCCCTCAGCCTTTTCTGCCCTGCACACAGTAGAGCTTTTATTTCTGCCCTGCACACAGGAGAACCTTTATTCCAAGTATATTCTTGTTTTCAGATGCTCTGAGTTCTCTAGGTCCTTCTACCAGCTTTACGGAGCTTTCTTTTCTTTCTTTTTTTTTTTTAATTTTATGTTCATTAGTGTTTTGTCTGCATTCATGTCTGTGTGAGGGTGTCAGATCCCCTGGAGCTAGAGTTACAGACAGTCATGAGCTGCCATGTGAGTGCTGGGAATTGAACCTGGGTCTTCTGGAAGAACAGCCAGTGCTCTTAACCACTGAGCCATCTCTCCAGCCCCTATAGAACTCTCTTATTTCATAATGATTCTCTAGTGGTCTGGTTTAGGTCTTACTTCCCAGACCAAGGGTCCACTGCTGGAGCTGTAACTCAGCTTGGTTAGTAAATACTTGTGGGGCATACAGGAGTCCCTAGTTCATTTCCCAGTACCACATAAACCAAGTATGGTGATATGAGACTATTAGCCCTGAACTCAGGAGGTGAAGGAGGATCAGAAGTTCAAGGTCATCCTCTGCATGGCGAGTTCAAGGCCAACCTAGGCTGAGTAAGATCCTGTCTCAAAAAAAAACAAAAAACAAAAAAAATAAACAAGCAAAAACCTAAAAACTACTAGCAAGGAGCCTGAAGTACTGTGGCTTCAGGGCCATAGATTTTGGGAGAAAGGAGAATGACAAAAAAGTTAATGTCACTAAGAAGTCACCGACAGATTAGTCTGCAGACAGACCTCTGCAAGATTAGACCTGGTTTTCTGTGAGCTTCAAGCACAGATGAAAGGTGGTAAAGTCTACCTTCACAGAAAGACCAGTTCTTGCCCGGGCAGTGGTGGCACACGCCTTTAATCCCAGCACTCAGGAGGCAAAAGGCAGGTGGATCTCTGTGAGTTCGAGACCAGCCTGGTCTACAGAGCTAGTTCCAGGACAGGCTCCAAAGCCACAGAGAAACCCTGTCTCGAAAAACAAAAACAAAAAAATCAGAAATTTTCTGTAGCCAGAAATCATCAAAAGCTCTTAGACTTGTGCCCGGTGTGGCTGGTTTGTTGGGTGACAGCATTCCTAGTGTTTCCCAGCTACTAAAATGCCTGAGATGCTCACCAGAATCCTGTGTTCGTCTCCTTCCAGGCATCTAGCCATCCTTGGTGCAGGGCTGATGGGAGCTGGCATCGCCCAGGTCTCTGTGGATAAGGGACTGAAAACTCTGCTTAAAGACACCACAATGATGGGCCTGGGCCGGGGACAGCAGCAGGTGTTCAAAGGGTAAGTCTGCTGCTTCTACCAGGAGGGAAACTGTCTGGGGCAGGGCGGCCGGCGTACTGTTTTTTCATCACAGATTCCTTTTTCCTGAACATGAGCCCCATGCTCTATTGTTTTACCAAAGTTTTCTTTGTTGTTTAGAAATACTAATCATTCTTTCAACTCTTTTTCTTATAAATATGATAGGCCTTTGAGGGTTTAGTAGATATTTTAAATGTCATTTACTTTATCCTTTGGTGTGAAACTAGTAATTCTCGGGTGTCTGATTTGGCTGAGGTTTGCATGTAGTTGCCAGTGGAGTGGATCACAGAGCCTGCACGGCTCTTCTGAGAGGGCTGAGGCGAGGTGTGAATGAATGTGTACTGACTACAGCAGGTGAAGGCAGGATTGGCACGAGGGCTCTTCAGCCCTCTTTCCTGACCAGAGAGACATGGCAGAGCCCTTGCCTGGTGAGCCTGTGAGTGGCTGAGGCCTGCATATCTGCAGGCAAAACACCCTTCTACAGAAAATCCAAATAAAGATTAAACAAGTGTTTTAAAATAAGAACAAAGGGTGACTGTCCTCCACCCTATCCAGTCCCTTCTCATGTACACGCCACCCTATCCAGTCCCTTCTCATGTACATGCCACCCTATCCAGTCCCTTCTCATGTACACGCCACCCTATCCAGTCCCTTCTCATGTACATGCCACCCTATCCAGTCCCTTCTCATGTACATGCCACCCTATCC